>OMKZ01054438.1:0-22328 GCA_900302535.1 Neoniphon sammara
GCAATCATATTAAGGCAGAGGTGCAACATCTGTGTAGGCAACCTAAGCTGAACTACTGACCAGTACTTCAGTTGGAAACTTGCTGCTGGGGAAAGCATGTGTTTCAGGAAAAGCAACAGAGAGGACAGAGAAATGCCTTAGAAAAATCTTTTAAGTACTTATTGGTCTGAGACTGATTTATTATGTTTATTTATGTTTCTCTGATTTGATTGTCACTAATAAGCATAAACCTATGTTCCTTTTCCAACTATTTTTCAGCTTATAAACACTGCCATCCTCCTGTTTGAGTTTGGGTTTGTGGAAACTGAAACTGCGAATTATTTTTATTACATTTTCTTTCTTTCTTTCTTTTTTTTTTGAAAAGGCAAACATCAGAGTTGACAATCCTGACTGCTCAGGTGAGCCTGGGTAGCCCTATTTTCCAACATTATGTTTGAAATTATTTCTCATATGCGGATGCTAGTCCCTTAGATGCTGTATCTTTCCTTAAAGAGCCTTTTGGTGCTAGCTATCATTTAACTTCTGCTGAAAAAGCATTAACTTCATCCTCAGAACTATAGACCCAACCTCAAGCCCCTATTCCTGTCAAAAATTCCATGTGACTCCTAAACATGCTGGAAAATAACAATATAGTTGATGAATTCCAGTCTGGCTTTCATCATCAGCACTCAACTGAAACCACTCACATCAGGATCATCAGTGATGTTTTAGCTAATATTTGTTGATTTTGGTGAGGGCTCTGTTCTGCTGCTTCTCACTCTCACTTCTTAAGTTCAGGCAGTGGGCGGGCCCACCTAGAACTGTCTATGCTTGGTCATCAAGTTATTCTCAGTTTCCATGGGCAAATATGCTTTATCATCTGCCATCTCTACCATGTGGTGTGCCCCAGGGCTTAACTCTTGGTCCAGTTTCATTTTCACTATTTACACTGTCCCTGTATCTGCTAATATGTGGAATTTATGGAAGAGGATCAATGGATCAATGCCCATAGGGCAAGGACAAAAAAGTGCCTTAGCCATAATGGATTTAGCAATGAAAACAATTTAACTTTTTGAAATCAGTATTCAAATTCTTCTTGATCAATTGCTGTGGCATTATGTTCACTTTGGGGTAAATCGTGTAAATCAAGCTCTTTTTTAAACTGAATGAGAATTGTGGACTTGTCCCCCATTACTTGCATTGAACTATAGGTGGCCAACAGGAGCTGCAGGAGCTAACAATTAACAACATTAGCAGTGACTACATAACAGGAATATACCTCAAATATTCTGAAATATTCCTTTAATGTGCCAGTAGAAAGCAAGTGCCAAGTGTTACTCTTAGGGTATATACAGCAGATTATTATGCCAGTTACACATCACTACAACAACCAGGCCTTGACACTAATACCATATAAATAAACATATTACACTGTGACATAGCCTAGCAAGTAAACCAGGACAATGCTGTGGAAAATGCCTATAGTACCTGTGGATGATGTCCCACAGCTTGAGTCCATCATCCCTGTAGTAGTAGTTTGGAACAGACTCCAGCCCACGTTCAGCGATGTCGTCTGGTATACAGAGAGAGCTGTATGTCAGTGAGGACTGCCCTCTCTTCAGGATCTCAAACATGCCCTCTCCACCAGAAGCTGAAAACTAGGAAGCCATCATATGTGTGATAGTTATAGTTACAGGCAAAAACACAGTATCAAAAACAAGAAATGTATGGAATGGTTTAGGCAAGGTGTTAACCAGCATGTTGGTCACTTCCTACCTGAGTGAAAACTCCAGTCTCTGCTATCAGTCGACTTCGGGCTAAGAAGTTGATCTGGAGCGTGTAGCGAGTGTGAGGAATGAGGAGCTAAAGAAAACAGGGAATTCTGTCAACAATACTACTTACAATTTCCTGTTTTGTGAAGTCAGAAGTCTTGAAGTTGCTATCTTTTTACTATTTGCCATTCAAATGAAATGGTTTCATGAAAATTAATGAAGTTCTGGAGGGAGTACCAAACTTGTTCCCATTCCTACAAACTCCTCCCATTGAATTACAGCCAGGAGACATATATATTTGTACACCTCTAGAACCAAGCCCCAGTTGTGCTACATTTCTTGCATCCTTCCACCCCATCTCCCCCTTATTTTCCTGTTGCTTTTCTTTCTTTCTCTCCCTCTCTTCTCTCCAGGTCAGTACTAGGGGGAATCTCTGCTTCATCTGCAGTGAGCATGCCAGGACTCATAAACCAAATTACTCAAGAGTTTTCCCCCATTACCAACTATCAACCCACAGCCTTTGGTCCATCATCCCACTCACATCTCTCTTAATTTCTCAAATAAATATGAGTCCAAATCAAATCAAGTTGTGGTCCTTGCCTCGTGAAACACTTGTAAAAATGCAAACACTAAAAATATAATAGTTCTCAACTGGGAGAGACATCAACAGGAACAAAAAAAAAAAAAACTAAAATGAAAAACAAAACACAAACAAACAAACAAACAAACAAATGTATTTAAATAATGTGCAATATACTACTATCCATTTACCTTGTAAAGGGGATGAACCATGGGCAAGTTGCGCAGCAGTGAGACTGCAAAAGCCTCAGCCAGCAGGTGAGTGCGCAGCAGGTGAGCATTAAGTTGGTGCTCACTGAACTCTGCACTTCTCACAAAAATCTTGGCCAACAACCAGTCATACTCAGAGTCAGTAGGAAAAAAGATTGGGTTGTCATCTGCAGGCTTCTGCTTCAACTACACAAGAAGAGATTGGATAATTCATTAATATGGAAAATTCATACCCAATGAATAAGGGCAACCCACTGTTAAGAACTGGTCAATAATAGCTGAATGATGGTCTTCCTACTCACTACCTACAAGCCAAAGTGTTGTCAATATTTGTAGATTAGTCTCACCTGAATAGCGATGGGCATCAATTTATCATCAGGAGTTCTGTGGAGCAGGACGAGGGGAGCCATCAGGTACTGTTTCTTACCATTGATGGTGTTTGCCTTCACTCCATCCAAACGCTTGTAGTCACAAAGGAATATGTTGCCTTTCTGTTTGACATATTAGAATAATCATTATGCTTCACAATACTACTTTAAGACATTTTAGTGAGGAGAGAAATGATTTGACTAACGGCAACAAACAGTATGAAGATCATATTTACACAGTGAAGACATACTGTAAAATGCAGCAGGTCAAATCCAAACTGAACATATCAAGAGATGAAACATGGTTCTACCATTGAGACTGATCTGACATGACTAAAGATGAGTATGCCAAATTGTTACTGTTTACAGATATGATTACTTAGTGGTTGAGCAGAGCACTAATATGCAACAAAGTAGGGAAGCAAACCTTAAAGGATGCCTGAGCTGCATAATGCCTGAGCACATAAAGCATTGGTGCACTTTAGTTTTTATTAGACAAACATACCTGCATTTCTTCTGCTAAACTGTGCCCACCACGAAGGACAACCATTTCATCAGTGACAGGGAAATTCTTAGGCAGGACTGAACAACGGCGAATCAACATGGGATTGACACCGTTTAGAAACTGGTAGCCAAAAAAATCATCATCCTTCCAGTGTTCCTGGACATAATCTGGAAAAAAAGAAACAGAGTTTTAATACTTCTGTGAGCAATGAGCTTCAGGCATGAAAATCTCACACTGCCATTTTTACCACCCAAACTATAAACTACACTGTATGTGGAACAAGACAGAATGAGTAAACATAGCATTACACTGAATTCAGAATGACCAGCAAGGGCAGAGACTCCATTCCTAAATTCTTCAGAGTCACTTGGCTTAATAAACATGTCAGACTTTGTGCATCAAGCACAACCATAAAGCTAAACTTCTATAGCACACAACTGAGTTACTTGTAATCTCTCATGCTTTAAAATAGCATAGATGTAATTCTATACTTTTGTCTTCATTTACACTTCATTTCACCTGTATCTATGACTACGCAAAAATACCGGCCTCTATTCAAATCTCCACCCATCCCCCACCCCTCCGCTGCGTGCATACCTGCATCACCTTCAACTCTGCCCTCCCCCATCAAACACACAAACCTCTGCTTGTTTTCTGTTTTGCTACTGTGCGCTACACAATGGCAACAGGTAATAAAGGTGTAATTCAGCCATACAGACACTTCTAATATTAATCTGAGCCTGTCAGTGGCAAAAACAAACACTTAGTGGACATACTTTGATGCAGAAAGGTTGCCCCATTGGATCACATTACAGCCGTGTTTCACGGTTGCTGGTTATAGCATTCTTGCTCAATACTGGACCGATTCCAAAACTTTTTGTTCTTATTAATCATTTAGACCCACATAGAGGGAAAATAGGGCCCACCTTCAAGAATACTGGAATTTCCCTTTAATTTTTGTATGCCATACCTTAATTCCTAGTTAGTTGGTATAGTGTAATTCATTTAATCTTCAACACTCATGTTATTAAGTATGGTAAATGGTACTTGAATTTATGGTATATTCAGTGATGACAGATTTATTCCTCAAGTCTGTTCTGGGTAGTTCCACTTCGGGTCGAATGAGTCAAAGAGGAGAGAGAGGGGAGTCTGACTGGGACACTGTACTTTTTGCCCTGCATTCTGGTCCACTTGCTAAAGGTATGAGAACGAGCTTGATTGTTTGCATGTTTATTGATTGAACAGGCTCAACCTTGCACCCACAACGCTTACACAAGTATTGTTACTGCCCAACCCTGATGGCACAGTACCTGAAAGTTCAGTCTTTTTGCAGCAGAAGACTTGGTCAATATCATCAAAATTAGTCCAGTTGTCCTCACAGTCAGCCAGCCCCTTCAGTTTCAGCTCTGTCAGCCTAATAGAAACAATGAGGATCACTATATTGATGGTAGACATAAAACAACAAAACACTATTAACTAACACGTTCAACCTTATCTCCAGAACATTTTTCACTGTATCTGAAAAAATTTTGATGTCTGATAGAATTTGAAGAATTCACCCTGTGGATGCAGTGTACAAAAACTCTGTTTTCTTGGTGAAGGAGAAGCGGACCTCACAGGGCAGAGAAAGAAGGTCGTCTGCTTTTATAGTATGGGGTATCCCCTCTGCATACACATTCCAGCTTTGGAAAAACAGAAAGCAGGAGATTAGGAGGATGTAGGATAGTATAGGAACCAATGTTTCGATGACCAAGCTGAAATTAGAATTAAATTATAGTATGCAAGCATAATATAATAATTGGCAAATATTCATATATACTACAATTTCATGGCATATGTAAGTACAGTAACAGTATAAACAGTATAACAGTATAAATTACATACATTGTAGTAAACCATGGAATAAGAGTACTGTATGGTTAATGTCTGATTATATCATGACTCAATTATGGCTAATCAGTGGGGGGAGGAGGTTTGGATGTGGATTCCCTGTGGAACACATAATGCTAAATTATGTGTAAAGTCAAAATGCTCACCAATACTCTTCCTCTCTCTGCTTCAGCTCCGTCACCCTGCTATGCATGCCAAGATGATGACTGTCTTCAAAGACTTTCAGAGCTAAAACCAAAAAATGAAAAAGAAGGTTCATAACTGTTGACACATGTGGGCGAGAATTCACTCCAGCCTCAGTACAACCTTAATCATTCATTTATATGTACAGTAGCCAAGGTATACACAGCACAGTGTAGTAGAAAAATGAAGTTGCATGAACCTGTTCCTTCTCTGAACAGGTGATCCTTGCTGTCAGTAATCCAGCGGTAGATGGGAAAGTGGTAGGTGTCTCCCTCTGGAGACTCAACTTGCATCTTGGCGGGGAACCAGGAGTCTTCTGGGAACAGGGGGAGCGGCTTTTTGTCAATCTCTATCAGCACCAGCTTTCCAAGGGAAACAGGGCAGGACACGCTAAAGCTTGACACCTGAACAAAGGAGAAAAAATGAGAGACAAACTTTCAAATTTAACTAAAAAGGTGAAGAGAAAGGCACATTTAAATGCTAAGAGCTGATTTCCCCCCCCCCAATAACAAAACTTTATCAGTTAGCATACAAACACTGAGATATTTGAATGTAGATACACCTGAATTAATAACCTGATGTCTATGCAGCATTGCACACCACTGATTTACAAAGAAGCATGCGATACATTCAAACATATAGAGGAATAATCCAGACTCACTGCTCCTACGTAGAAGGTGGCAGCTCCTTTGAGGCCCATGAGCCACTTGCGTTCACTCTCCCCATCTGTGCCCACCAGCTTTATGAAGACATTGTTCATAGTGGCAGCACTAACTTTCGCTGAAGTGGTCACAGTCACTGTATACTTCACCATTTTCACTCTCAGAAACAGATGAATCCTTGTAAGGAGCACACAGCATTATTATCACCACACTCAGAGTGAATTCACTGATGAGGTCACTCACAGTATAAACTTAATTGTGCACAACCTTTAAGATGCAGGTATAATTAAGATATTTAGGTTCACTAAGTGTTGAAGTAGCAGGCAATGCATTTACAATGGAAGATCACATTGGGAAAGAACAAAGCAAAGGGTATTACTAAGTGTTTCTACAAAGGGACACAGTTATAAGCATCATTAAGTTTTCTTTGCAAACAGACAAATTACATTGTTATGCATCAAACATAAACACTTACACATGGTGAATTATTCAATTTTTTTTTTTTACTGAGATTATTTCCAGCATCTCTCTTACCTTGGTTTGTGGGACCCAGAAAAGTTCCTTGAATAACACTAATCCTCAAAGATTGCTTTTTATATACATACAGCTTTGTGGGCGTGTCACCCATGTTGGTGGTGGAGGAAATGCCTTACTTGGTAGTGCTAGTTTACATCAAAAAGAAAACAGTTTTCTCACTATCTAATATTTATTGAGGATTAGCATAACATGTGCTCACTTAAATTAATTGTAAATGGCAAGTAACCTTTGCTGTATAAAATTAAGCTAGACCACATGATTTTATACATACATACCCACCAACTGTTTTCATCAAGATCTAATGTACATTAGAGTTATACATTAAGTTGCTGAAAGACTGAAATTGCAACAAAATCACCAGATGCACATACCAGTGTGTACTTAATTCTCATTCTATCAAACATACAGTATGGCATTGTGGTGAGATCAGCTGACTGACTCTGGGCAGGCAAGCACACATACAGATCAAGCTGTATGTCTTGGCTGTAGGAAGCTTATTTTATCAGTGAGAGGCTTGTATTATACAATCTCACAAAGCAGGCTTCCACAGACAATAAGTTATCAATTCAACCTTGTGATAAGACAGGCATAAAACAAGTCAAACAACTAAACAAACACTAGAAATTGTAAGCGTTTTGTGCAATCTTGTCTTTTATTGCTTTTTGCACCTTTGGTAAACTGTTCAACATATTCAGTGAACTAATAAAATGGAATAAGAAAATCATTATTACTTGACACAGATTTTCATTATTTGCTCACTGCAAGGTGATAATTTGAACAATAAGTCTCTGAAGTTGGTTACTACACACATGTACATACAATGATTACATCGTTCCACTTTAATATCAGTACACAACAAATCATGTTTTGTCTGCTCTTTTTTGTTCATGTGAAGCTGAGTTTGACTGCCAGCTGAGGGTTGTGGTCAGATCTGGGGTGAGGGGACAGTCAGGAGTCCAGTGGGCTTCATCTTGTTGATGCCTCCATCCAGGATACAAACTCGTGGGAAGTTTACTTTGACCAGGTGAGCTGCAAACTAGAAAGAGGCAAAGTTGGAGGAGGGGTGTGGGGGGGGAGAGGATTTTATGTTTATTTATTTATTTAACTTTATTTATTAACTATTTTTCGCTTTTTTATGGACTGAACTTGTTTCCAGGTACTGCGGATGACGCAGCCCTCCACATTTCCCAAAGATTATTCAGAGGCTTCCTTGAGTAAGGACTCATAACTGTTGTGGGAGTCAGAGGTGGGAAATAACACCGCACTTCTGCACTTGAGAAAGACGTCATGACTTTTACATGTTACATTAAAGGTTCATACATGATCTTATTGTCAGCATATTTTTCCCCATATAACTGAAGTGAATCCAGTCTCTGAGTAAGCATGCCTTTCCATTTGACCAGGTTTAAAGGAACACTCCAACGTTTGGGGCAAAATACCCTTTTTCCGACTTACCCAGACTGAGACAACATGTTCAATACCATTTTTACCTCTGTACATCCACTGCTTCGATTCCTGTTAGAATTTCGTGTTAGCTTAGCATAAGACTTGAAGTCTGCAAGAGTCATTAGCCTAGCTCTGTAAAAGTGAAAAAACTTTTACTTTTACTGATGGACTCACTGATGATAAATTCACTAGTAAGTATGTTGAGGCGATCAACAGAGAAAAAGACCTTGTGTCCAGACATATTTTTAGAGCCTGTATTTAAATTTATTTGCAACAATATCATAATACTTGAAACACTAAACACCTTTTTCCCCTCTTCTGAGTCTTTCACTCTGGTGTGGTTTTTAATTGGCCTTGTGTGCTATGCCACGTTTACCACCTTTGTGTAGTGTTAGTGTTAGTGTTACAATTAAGGCCCCTGTGAGAGTGCCCTTAGATGGTAACACATTAAGTGGGGCTTCCCCAAAGGTACAGAGCTCTGATGAAATGTAATTATGAAACCTTTCTATTTGCTTGTAACATCCCAGCATTTAAAGAAATGGAATTGTGCCATTCAATGAAAAACTGATACCGGTTATAAAAAAAATGTCCCCCAAAAAGAATGAATTTCTTCTTTTCTGATGGTAATTCAGGGACTATCACACACACACACACATATATATATAGATAGATAGATGTGTGTGTGTGTGTGTGTGTGTGTGTGTGTGTGTGTGTGTGTGTGTGTGTGTGTGTGTGTGTGTGTGTGTCTGTGTGTGTGTAGATGCCTTGGAAACCAATTATCACCTTTAGCATCCAAGCCTTTTTCCTTAGCTCTTAACCTTGATAATTGCAAACAGGAAAACACTCCTGGTGTGATCCAGAACATAGAGTGAAATACCATTTTATTACAGCTGTACTATGGTGTCCCTTGTATGACAGTGTCTTATAGCAGGTGTTTAAAGTGAAAGTAACATAGTTTTTCTGACTAGAGGTATCTCCAGTGGCCAATTTTGCCAGTTGATCATTCATGAATTTTTATAGAGTTATGTTCACTAAAACTAAGAATGCTCGGACAAAGCAAAATGTCACTACAGTACACTGTGTAGAAATCAGCCGCAATTTGGAGACATCAGAAATTAGCCGCAGGTGGATTCAAACCTCCCCTGGAAAGTTAAAGTTTTAGGGTGTTGGGGTTTATTTTGGCTGTCACAGCCAAATTTCACAGGCAGTTAAAATGTGTTTGCATTATGCTTATTGATTTGTCCAAAATTGAGTGTGCACATTCTTGACATATAAAATAAATCCATAAATAAAAATTCACAGTGATTTAGAAAATTGCTACTAAACCTCCAGTTACAAACTTCAAACACTGAACATTTTCCCTTATTGGTTGTTCAGGAAATGGCTTGCAGCACAAGGATGGACCATGGTTACTGTGTTTCCGTTACATTCCCACTGTGCATCCTTAGTTTTGTTTTGATGTGGTCCTATGGTATGTCTGTCCTTTTTAGGTGCGGTAGTACCATGAAGGGTGGAGGAAGGGGCAAGGAGCCACCTGTTGTGGGCGAGGTCAGTGGAAAGCGCCCCAAACGCAAATGTCTGCAGTGGCACCCACTTCTCTCCAAAAAGGCTCTAGATTTCTCTGAGGAGGAAGAAGAAGAAGATGAAGAGGAGCTGGAGAAGGTGAGAATGCTCCTGTTGGTTTTACTGCTCATTTCTCACCTCAGTCTATACATTTAACAGCACAGAAAACGTGGTACGCCTTTTCATCTGAAGGTTTATGAATTTGTTCTCAGCAGCCGGTGCTGTGCAGCCAGGACCAGGGATCACAGGTGCAATGTGGAGGGCCAACAGAGGAGGCGGAGGAGGACTCGACTGAGCAGCGGGCTCGGCGGCCAATGAATGCCTTCCTCCTCTTCTGCAAACGCCACCGCTCCCTGGTGCGGCAGGAGCACCCTCGTCTGGACAACCGCGGAGCCACTAAGATCCTGGCTGACTGGTGGGCTGTGCTGGAGCCCAAAGAGAAGCAGAAGTACACTGACATGGCCAAGGAGGTGAGCGGTGGCAGCCATTGTCTTACACTGGTGTGGGCTAAATATCGAGAACAGGTGCCAATTAGGTGCCGGCTCCTGATTGGTCAGAACCAAAATACTGATAAGTTCTTTGCCAAATGGTACCGCTGTCGGCGTTTAATTGTCTCATTAATTTTAATTCATTCTCACTTCAGGCATTTTCCTTTATAGCCCTCAAAGACTGTAATGAGGTTCTCTAGCAGGAATGTCGCGATTGACGTTGTCTGTTTACATCTGTCAGTGTCAGTCATGGCAGAGAGGTGCGAATGTTCAAAAGCATGGCCTCACTTTACTAAGGCAGATGGAAATACAGATTAACACAGAACAGGTGGATGTAATTTATTTAAAAGATGTGTGCAAGTTGGCAACAGCAGCAGTCTCACGAAACACCTGCAGTTGCAGTGTGGTGTTAATTTGAAGCAGTGCGGCGTGATTGACTACTACTTTCTGCTGCTGGATGCGATTCCCCAAAACTGTGTGTCCGGTCAAGGTAACACATCTTATCAAGGTAAAACATCTTATCAAAATAAGTGAGTCCAATATTGTAACCTTAAGGAAATTAGTAAAAAAGCAAGGTGACTTCTTGCCCAATTTCAAATTGTAATTGCTGTCGCTTGCTTCTGTTATCAAATTGTCAATCCCTTGACCACGGGTTTCATTCTAAAATGGTCTCAGCTATAAGCCTGGCCCTTGAGAAAATGGTACCTAATGGTCACTGCTACTTATTAAGTCCAACTGATTATAATATCACCTGTTACTTTTTGTAAGCAAAAATCTTAAATTACCCAATGGCAATAATAGACCTTTTTCACAGTGGCCATTTTGACATGAAATAGCAGGTAAACGCAGGTCTTACTAATCACATTAATTGAAGTTCTGCTGTATTTAGGTGCAGAACCTTCATTAGTGTTATTAGTTTACATACTATTTCATGTCAAAATGGCTGCTGTGAAAAAGGTCTATAATCCAAAGTAGCTAACATAATACAAAGGTGCCAGCAATCATTTTGAAAGGATGTGAGTCACATTTACAAAATGGTGGCCGTCTCAGTTTGGAGTTTAACTCTGTCGTCCTGCACTGACCAACAACTGACAACCAGCCAGAGAGAGCTAGTTGTACATAAAGCCTAATTTTGGCTAATATTGTTCCACTGTAGAGAACACAGACCTTGGTACCACCTGCTTGGTATGAGGTCAAAAATAAAAATGTAAAAATAAAAATGCAGTAATTTTCGATTATGGTATTGATATTGATAAAATCCAAATGATAACCAGTCCTAAAGTGCTGTCAATGTTACATTTGGTACAGTATTTTTATATTTGTTCCAGTGCTGTACTAGGATGTTGTACCAAAGAAAAATATCCCTTTAAAGATGATGCAACTTGATACAAGCAGCAAGGAAGAGACAATGCAAGAGGAGAAAGTCCTGTTTTCTTTGTTTTTCATTTAAGTACTCTTTGCTTTTTGAGAGTAGTAGGAGAGTCACAGATTTGGGCCCTGTTTTTGTATTATTTTTGCAGGCACAGGTGGGGGTGCGCAAGCTCATGGTGCAAGTTCACTTGGGCGTGACCAAGAGATTTTTTGTGATTTCCTGAGCAGAGGCGTTGGCTCAGTGGAGGTGCACGAGTGGTGCAGTGGTGAAAGAGGCTGGATTAGGAGGAATACATTATCAGTGGGTGTGGTAGGGGCTGGCATTCAGTCTTGACAAATCAACTCTGCTCCTCTCATCCCCTTTAAAGCAATACCACACCACAATGTAATGATATTTATGTAATGGGCAAGATCAAAGCAGTTTCTCCCAAGGGATGGTTTGAAAAGGCAAGGGCACTTTTAGATTTTTGGAATTGCACGGCGCCAACAGATTTGCTTCAACACCTCCCTCTGCTGCGCTCCCCATTTTGGCGCAAGTGATGTTTCGGCAAGCAGGCAAAATTCTACCTGCGGCCAACCAAATTACCACTTTGCTCGCATTAAGTGACTGCGCTTGATCTGCGCCGGCATAAAAATAGAGCCCTTTGTGTGCTCCCTTGCTATTTGCACTAGGCTTATTTAATTTTGTTTACCTGTTTACCACCATTTAGATATCTGATAAGCAAGTGATAAGGCACGTGAACTACAAGTGCCATCAAGATGTCGAAATAACAATATTGCTTTTTCTCCTGTTTTGTGCAGACTACCAAGAGGAAAACAGCCAGCATTGGATTTCTTGAGCAGTCAATATTGGCCAATATTGACTACTCAAGAAATCTGATGAGGATAGAAGCAAATTGATAATATTGTATAAAAGACAATTATCACCTTAAAAGGGAAGGGATGATCAAGTGATCAACAGCAAATCCAGCACTTCCTTACCTGTATCTTGTAACTCCAGCAACTCTTCATGGTCTTTTTTTCAGTACAAGGATGCCTTCATGAAGGCAAATCCAGGCTACAAGTGGTGCCCGACCACCAACAAACCAGTCAAGAGCCCATCCTGCCAGCCAGTCAGCAACCCCCGCAAAAAAGTTTGGTCCTTCCCTTCCAACTCCTCCAAGGACTCTGCCACTGCCAAAAAAGTGCCCAAAACCGACAATATGCCACAGTTAAACTTTGCCATGGCAGGTGTGTGGAAACATCATCTTAAGAATAGTTGCAGATGATTAGTTGTGTGTAAAATGAGAACAAGCTGGTATTTCTGTTTAACTTCTGTCATTCATCATCAGATCCTACGAAGATGGGAGGCCTTAGCATGCTGCTGTTGGCTGGGGAACATGCCCTCACTACCAGAGAGGTAGGTCACTCTCGGAGGCCACCTAAGAGTGTTTCTTGTAATGTACCAGCTGTCAGCTAGGTGGCCTCACAGACTGATAATAAAAAAACAACATGTTCCTGGACAAAGCAGACAGTTTATTATCATCTGTTATTAGGTTTATCTATAGCATAAAAACTAAATGTCACATTTCCAGTACAATGAACTACTTTTAGAAATTATACACACTGAATAAAAATGTAATGAAATTACATGTTTATTCAAATGTAATTTATTTAGTGAGTATTAATGCCAAACGCAATTGTGTGTGTAAAAGGTCATTAGGTTCATCTCTGATGAAACAGACTAACTAACCTTCATTCTCCTCTAGATCCCTTCCAGCGCTCCTAAACCCAGTTTACCTGACACAGCTGCAGAGGGGAAACTCTTTCCAGGGAATAAGGAAGAGGTTTGTTCTCAGACTATATTTTTCTCCTTCCTGCATGCTATATACTTAACATCAGTGTTTCTTGACCACTGTGTTGTGACTCTAGATTGCACTGTTCTGACTGGGTGAAGATGTGTTCTAATGCAAAAAAATTTAGCCAACCTTGAACTATAAAGCACCAGCATCTAAAACAGAATACCCAGCCCTGCACAAGCTAAGGCCTATTTATGGTTCTGCATCAAAATGCTGTCATAGCTGAAACATAACTGTCTGCGGTGCCAGCACAGCCCGCTGTAGCCTAAGTGCACCTTACAAAATTGCAACAGCACCTAGAATGTCGCAAGACCACAAGTATTGTGATTGGTCTGCTTGGCAGCTTTGTAATTCTGCCCGAGTGTTTCAGTTGATTTTCATTTATAGTGAAGACAGCATGGAGCTGGTCGAAGAGAGAGAGAGATAAGCTGAGGCGGTTTGCAGATATGTTCATTTGTACGACACCTCATCCCCAAATTCTAAAGACTTCCAGATGCCGCTAAATTCATCACAAGCGAAAAAAGCATCATCAAAAACATCGTCCAAAACATCAGTTTGGGCACCACCAATGTGTCTGACAATGGACACACTCCATTTCAGAGATTGTAAACAGGACTTCATCCATTTTTATGTGTGCATTGTTAGCATGGAAATAGTTATTACTTGAAACTCCCATCTAGTGCACTGGCAGTCCATGTCCAGAGCCACCAATATAGAACCAGTAATGTTCGCACCACCACAGACAACCAGGGCATAGCTGCAGTGACACTTGGATGCAGAACTGTAAATTAGCAAATAGTAGCTCTCATTTTGCCTTGGAAGAAGCAAACTGCATCATGTAAATATTCTTCAAAGGCACCGATCATGATTACATTTGTTCATTAAAAGATCCTACTGTATTATTCTTGTTTGCTTGCCTTAGTTCCCTTCAGATCAGTGATTTGAAGGGTAATTGGCTGAATCCACTAGCATTGAGCACCGATTTGCCGTGTTTTAATTCATAGCAGAACTCTGATACACAGCTTTAAATTGATCAACCCATTTCCATCTATAGATGCCGTCTGGAACCATACCGAAGAGAGTGCCTGACGTTACTAAAAGCAGGGTCAAGTCTGCTGTTTCCCCAATGGCAGAGGTACAGTTATACCTCAAGTCGACATTTCTACGCTAAACCCCATAATTTAATCACTTAAATGGCTTACAGAGAGAAATTCATTTTAACATCAGGGCTTGCCAAAATCGACAGCTTATCCAGTTTACCACGGTTTGTGACAGTATTGTTGAAATGCACGGGCAAATTTAATACTATTGCTGTCACATGAAAAAAGATGCCTCAATATCAACATATTCCTACAATGACAAGACTGATTTTATTGACTCATAGATTTTTTTGTTTATTGAACTAAAATGAGCTTCATTTTATAGCAGCAGTAACCATTCTGCTCAAGGAAATGCACTCACGTCTTCAGAAAATGTACCCTGGTGATATGAAAGTCACTTTTATTGTCCTATCCTGCTTATTCTCAATGAAGCTGTACATCAGTGGAACATTACAGATCAAACTGTTTTGTTTCTGCTTGTAGCAGTTAGTAGTCAAAGTATTATAAGTTCAACTAGACAATGGAGTAACCAGTTTTAGTGATCAAATTCAACACTGTACCTACCTCTGTATCTCTTATGTAACAAAACAGGTACCTTCACAGTCATCTCCATCTTTGGCACCAGAGGGAAAGTCATGTGGACAGTCCGCTCTCTTCCAGCTCGCCGAGGTAAAGCATCAGACAGTCTACTTCGTGTGTACTTTAAACAACAGCGTGCCTTCATGCAGTGCAACTTCAGTTCATAAAATGTGGCAAGAATGTTTAACAGCAAAAACATTAATTTCACTTAAGTGGATTTCACCATAAATTACCCTTGTTTTTCTGTTAAAGATTGAAACTGTAATATTAATGAGTTTTCTTTGCTGTAGAAAATGTGTGGATGCTTTCTGGTATGTGTGAGGTGAAAGCAAAAATTGACACTACGAGTATATTGTGTTACTTGTAGTGATGGGATGAAATCAGAGGTATGATATATATTACATTTTTTTGCGATCACTCTTAAGCGTATTGGCCTTATACTCAATGAACTTTATAACTTTATAGCTCAGAGTGAAAATGACTATAATGAACATAAAATAAAATTAAGTGCATACTGTATTAAGTGAAGTGAAGCCTATAATGTCATTGGCTGCCAGGCAGTTTTTGACTAAAATATAAACAAGTGCAAGTCCATTCACAGTGTCAATGTAAATGCTGCACAGGCTACAGTGTACCCCATTCTTTTTTATAAGTACAATGGCAAAGAATAATTAACACTTTTGGTTTATATATTAAGTGTAATATAAAATATGTGGCAAATACATAACTATTGCGAAGCCTTAAGAGACAAAAAGATACACTGTAATGAGCTGAGGGTTTTGGTAAGAAGTATGTGGTATGAAAGTTGGAGGAGAACCTAGTCTCAGTGGTCCTCATTCACTCATATGTGCATAGAAATCTACTTCCTTTGTGTGCAGAGTAAGTGCGCATGCAAAATTACTGCCAGAATCATAACACGTGCATACCAGCTAATTTTGCTCTTACCCCTGTGCGTATGTTGTGAATCAGGATCATTCTAAATTGACAGCCACGTGCCTGCAACTGGTAATTAGCATTCTACCACGCCCCATTTCTCTATATAAGGAAAGCTCTTTCACAGAGATACGTGGCAGTGGAGAAAGTAGTCAAGTCATTGAAAAGAAGAGAAACATGGGTATTAAAGGTAAAAAAAAAAAAAAAGTAGAAAAACTTGACTAATGCTGAAATCCAAACAATAGCTTCAGAGGTCACAAAAGGCATGCTTTTCTAAGCAATTTAGGAAATGAATGTCAAATGGAAATTTTGTCAAATGGAAATTCCAGTACATGCCATTGTGATCTATAAGTGGGAACAGGACAGTTGTAATATATTAATTTAATTATGTTTATGATAAAGATTTAGCAATGACAAAGTCTCATTATTTTGGAACAATTACTTTATGTATTAGTCAAAATTTTTATATATTAATAATTCAGCTATATTTATGATTATTGTTTATTGATTATAAGTCCCATATAAGTCCCATAATGTTATTATTATTAAATTAATCATGTATTATTATTTTTTAAGTAACAGTGCTTCTTATATATTATTTACATTTGATCAAGTTTGGCTGTATAATTTTCTAAGACTTTTGAGACCTTTATGATTTATGTGTACACATGGTCTGAGACAGCTCTAAATTTGTTTGTGGAGTAAGAACACAGTAAGAGCATATCGATGAATCCTGGAATTCTGCTTAAAATGTTTTTATGCAGGGTTTAAGCACAAATTTGTGCATGTGCAGCATGTGAGGCCCAAAATGTCCAGAGCAATAACAAGTAGTTGCAGTAACAGCAACCTCAAGAAGCATCTCTGAAATGTTCATGATATATCAACGTAAATCATTAATTGAATATCCTCTGTGAAAAGCACATCATTGTAGAATGCTTTGCTTGTGTTTTTCAACTGATGTCTTGATGATTTGGTTGGAACCCAAAAAACATGCAGCTTGTAGCTCGTAAATCTTTAACAATTAACTAATTGTAGTTGTACAACTTGTTTTAGGTTGAATTTTAGGTTCTTGAAACTAAAGATGAACCATAGCTAGCATGTCATAGATCTCATACCCAAGCGGATTGTCAGTAGTGGCAGCTCAAAGCTAGCAAATGTATCTCTAATATGCTTCCATTTTTGTATTCATTTGTTTGACCTCAATCTTGAATTTTGTTTCGAAAGATGTGCTTAGCCTCTGAAGCTGGAAAGATGGAGATGACGGCATCACGGCCACAAGACAGCTCCTCTACAGTCCCTGTCCAACAAGCCACAGACACGTCAGAGATCAAGGAGGAGTCAGGAGACATCCAAGACTATCCTCTCTCCTCTCACACATCGCCCCTCTTACCTTCCTTCTCCTCTTCCTCTTCTACCTCCACTGATGCCATTCCCCCACAACTTGGCAGCCAAAATGTGCGTGTCAAAAAGAAGAGCAAGAAAAAAGAGGTGGCCCGGTCCGATGATAAAGATGAGGTTCCATGCTCAGCCAAGAAGATCATCAAGAAGTGTGATCATGCAGAGTCAGGCCTGGACAGTGTCTTCTGTACTATTGAGGCAGTGGCCAAAGGGACATGGAAGGACACTGATGAGAAACCCAAGAAGAAGATCCATAGCAACACTGGCGGTGAAAACTCTGGTTTGCCTAAAAAGAAGAGTAAGCCCAAAGTCAAGCCCCCCCTCAAAGAGAAAGAGGAAGAGATGGAGGAGGACCATGGGCACTATGGGCAACATAGCTCTTCTGAGGTAGAGATGAAGGAGGAAACAATAGACGTCATCCCTAAGACAGAGGGAGAAGAAGCGGGTATCGGAAGCACAGAAGTCCAGGGTAGCATGACAGAGCCCCATCACTCCCCCTCCAGTCCTCCACATGCGAAGCTCAAAGATGAGGAGAGGGGGAAGGAGAGGCCAAATGAAGCAGAGTTAAGCACAGAGAACCGTGGTTCCAGGAAGTCGGAGAGGAGCTGCAAAGGCGCCTTGTACAAGACCCTGGTTTCTGAGGGAATGCTCACTTCTCTGAGAGCCAACATTGACCGAGGTATCCCTCTTGATTTAAGGGAAAATTGATTAATAAAATTAGGCAGTGTTTTCCATTATCAACAGTGAATGTACAGTATTTACCCACTAATACAGTTACCAGAGATGACAGTTCTTGAAAGTACAAGCGTATTTCAGTAGTTAATAAATTATCATTTCCAGTCTGAAATGGTGAACATCTGTTTCTAGGTAAAAGGGGTGCGTTCCGTGCATCTGATCATGATGCAGCCTGGAGTGATGACAGCTGGACTGTTTCTCAGATGGGACCTAATAACCCCAAGAAGCTGAAAAAGTGCAAGTCCAAAGATGAATCTTCACAGGGGTAGGCCAAACGGTTAATTTCTTACTGTTGATTTCTTTTTCTTAACCTATTTAATGTGTGTAATGGACCATGTAAATGTCCTGATAGATAAGAAATATATGGTGTCAATGGACAGGCAACATAAACTGCTGGTCTATGAAACCATTAGTCCAGTTAGAATTGCATTTCTTAGATTTTTGGATACTCTGTTTACTTCTCATGCTCATATCGTTTGTCACAGTTTTGTAGGTGTTGCAGCAATTTTTCATCATTAGTGTAAGGGACGTTTAGTTTATATGTCATATTAAACAATGAATGAAATCATTAAGTTGATAAAGTATGGACAACGGTAGTAGAAAATATGCCGGAAACCTGTGGTGATGATGTTATCAGACTTGGACGTGGTTTGGATGCTCTCAGTGATTTCCTAGTAGGACTGAACCAGGGAGGCACTTTATTCACCCCTCAGACAAATTGTCTTTATCTCTTGGTCCTGCTCTATGGGAAGTCAGAGGTCAGGGTCAGCTACAAAACAGCACTGCTGGAGCATGGAGGGAAGCAAGGTGGATGCTTGTTGACATTCGGCTTTAACTTATGTTTCCTGGTTAAAGCCCGATATCTGTAGCCACTTAGCTGAGTCTTCTCAGCGGTTTCAGGATGTTCATCCATTGCTGAGTCTTCTTGTGGATGTTTATGTTGTCTTCCCATTTCTGTTTATTGGTGATGGTGTTGCTGAAGCTCAAGTAACAGTGCCATTTATTGTTCTAAGGGAAATTCAGTTTGCCAGAGCAGAAAACTGCAGTGACTGTCATATACAACAGTGAATAACATTCAGCACATTCTCTTGTTTGCAGCATTTCTAGTTCCAAAGCTGTGAGTCTACCCCCATTGTATAAGAATATGCGATACTAATCAGTTTTTAGGAGTGCCACCTCCACTTTGGCCTTTAGCATGTTTTGTGTATGCCAGCATACAAACTGCAGCTATCCATTAGCAGATCTTCATATCTTTGATGAGTGATTCTCTGTCTACCACATTGTTTTCAATATAAATTGTATCTGTACGGTGTAACTGCACAAGAAAAACTTTTTAAATTTTGACAGGTAGCACCATGTGTCAACCTTTGAAGTAGTTTTATCTAGTTTTATCTGTTGTAGTGAGTTTCCTTTCAGGTAGTTCCTGGTTTTATTTATCTTTTTGTCTTTGCTTCTTTAGAGGTGAGATGTCTTTATAAGCCCCTTAGGTACACTGTCTTTATTTTTGTCTCTTCTGTGTTTTAACATTGCTGTGTGCTCAAATATATTAACTCTGAACACCTCTTGTCAGCCTGGGGAAACTAGAGGAAGAGTTTGAGAAGAAGTTCAACAGCCTACCACAGTACAGCCCAATGACCTTTGATAAGAAGAGCACCGCTGTTGCAAAGAAGAAGAAAACCGACAGCTCGGCTGCACAAGAGGAAGCACCCAAAGCTGGCAAAGGTGAGCAAAAAGCAGAACTGGAAGATTTCTCCAGTGTGCAAACATAATTACTGTTCTTTAATATCCTTTCATTCCATCCATGGCCCACTCTGCACTTGTTTGTAGTCATGTTTTTCATAGTTTTTGTTATTCAAAACCTATTCTGTCTTTGTTAAAATCAAAAACATGTTGACTCCATAACATGGCATTCCCATGCTCTTTTTTTCTTTGTGTTTTTTGCTATATCAGGGTCATCTCCATCTCAGAAAAAGACTTCATTCCACAAGATTGTTAGGAAGCACAAAAACAAAAAGGAGAAACCAGGTTCTGTGGAAAAAGGTGAACTAGAATGTTGATATTTCTGCATTATAGTAGGGGTGTGAATGCTTTTAGAGGGATATTGAACCATTCATTCAACAGTAACTGACTGCACATAATGTTCACATTTTTCATGGTGATTGCTTAAGTTGAGTTTTGCCAAATATTTTCCACTATGTTGCAGTGTACAGTACGATAAACAGATTACATGAAATGCCTATTTTATTTTTATTTTAAATTATTCATCAAGATTATGGAGTTGAGGATATTGTGCATTCAGGGTATTTTTCATTTGGTCAAATTGCACATTGATACTAAAGAGATGATTATGAACTGTTGTCCTTGTAAATGTTCACTTTTTTATCAAATTAAAAACTGTTGCACCATTGATTCTCATTACTCTGAAGATGCATGTGCTAAATCATCTTGATTGAGAGCACCATTTTAACGAAGCCTTACTCCACAGCAGTGGTGCAGAGTGATTCCACCATGCCGGATTCAGCTTCCAAAGCCAAATCATGTGCCCCCATTGCCACAATGTGCCCAGATGTCCAGGGCACCGCTAGTATGGAGATGCTAGTTGGTAGCCAGAAGAGGAAGGCCAGGAAGAGCAAGATCACCCACTTGGTGCGCACAGCTGATGGCAGTGTGTCTCCTGCTGAGGGTGAGGAATAGAAATTATTTTGGCCTTCATTCAGCATTGGATGTTTAAGATTGCAATAGAAGAGTTTCATTTGAAATTGTGCTATTGTGTATTGTGAAATTGTGCTAATTATGTGTATTTATGTGAAGTTCCCCACTTGATATTGAAAAATGTAGATGATTCCATCCTCAGAGTTAGGACTTTGTAAGCAGGCTTCTTAAAATACAGAAAATCATTATTACTTAATCCATAAGTTTTGTTAATTTCATGTCAGCAAACACTGACATGTAACTGTTTTTCATATTTTGGAATTTAACTTGAAGCTTTCTAAATACCTGCATAGTTTATTTTTCAATAAGAAAATGCAATATAGAAAGATTTTTTTTGTTTGTTTGTTTGTTTTTTAAACTAGATAAAAAAAACCACACTCTAATACTACTGTAAGCCATTTAGTAGACCTTAGTCCGTTTTGATTCTAAGGTGCCTTGTTTTTGTCAATGCCACACTGGACTGCTGTTGCTTAGACTTGTACATGTTGTTTGTTACAGAAGACAAAACTAGGGACCTGAACCAGGAACAGGATGAGAAGCCATTACCCAAACAGAATTTATGCAATGAAAAAGGGTGCTACAGTAATCCCAGACCAGAGGAGGCAGAGAGGAGCACCGTACCGCAAGAGCTGCCCGCTTTCTTCAGCTTGGCAGCCCTCGCTGAGGTAGCAGCCATGGAAAACGTTCACAGGTAGAGACCTACCAACCTAGCTTTAATACAGCATTTTGATGAATATATTGCATGGTAAATATAATACTGAGCAAGGTCATATGACAAATCATAAATTAATAGTAAGTTATAAGTAAACCATAATTAGAAGAAATAATATGCTGCAGTATTTTCTTGGACTGTCTATGCAGTTATGTGATTTGTTATCCATTTGATAATGGATGTTTACTTGCACAGATGTTCAATTGATGGATTAAATTGAATTGAATTTTCAGCATAATCACTTGTCATGACACATATGGCAAATAAGGCTCAAGTTGAAAATAACTGGAATTACCCTTTAACAACCACAACATAACTTAACTACTGCCAACTTTTTTACTAGGGACACATAGAGCAATTTAGTTACTGAGTACTCATTTCTTTATCCCAAAAGTGTTTGATTACTTTCTTCATTTACTTTTATTCCGGGATTTTTTTTTTCAATTTAACTTTTATTAAATTTAGAAAGCACTTGGCTGTGCCTAGAAAGACACCAGATGCAGCCCTTTTTCCAAGGCATTTACTTTCCATCTGCATTGTGGAAACTCTCCATAGACTCTAGGAGTTTGCAGGAAAAAAAAAACGGCAGAATCTCCAAGTCCTTTCTTTGTGTCCTGTTTCAGAGGCCAGCGAGGCTTAGCTGAGGGTCAGAAGAAAGACCTCGGCCAGACTCCGGTCCTCATCTCCTGCGCCGATCAGTGAAACTCTGCTGCTGTTACGAGAAGCCACAACATGGACGTTGGCACTTGAGCTTCACGTTCCTCGATG
>OMKZ01054448.1:6108-17441 GCA_900302535.1 Neoniphon sammara
AAAAAAAAAAAAAAAAAAAATGAGGCCGTCCTCTAAGAAGCAGCCGTATCCTGCCGCTGGGAAGCGTCGAGCAGCGGGGCGTCGGCGGTCGGCTGTCTGGAGCGTCAACGCCGGCTGTCTCTGAATATGCAAGATTTCAGGTTTAGGAAGCGGTCGCCTTTTAATGTTGCCGACACATCATCCATCATACTTTAGACAAACGTTTAACCAACTTGACTGATTGACGGTAATGCAGCATTAGCCTCTGTTTGCTCAGAGGCAAATGTCATCCCTGTTTATGCATTTCCGCAGGGGGGGGGGGTTCAAATTTGCCGTATTAGACCCGTGAAGCCCAGAGAAAGAATATGTTGCATGGGATACAAGAGGGCATGACATGACTGAACGTTTCTAAAACAAAACTGATATATCAGTCTTCATTCCAAATTGCATCACATCTAGTTTTTCTGAGGTGTAATTGTCAGGGTAAAAGGTTGTCTGAGGATGATCCCAGGGCGACGCTGCAGATAGACACCCTGTAGTTGATGAGCTATGACTCCAGAGCAAAGAAACCAGCCTGCTTCACTCGGTACAGATTGCGTTTTATTGAACCAGGGCTTGTCAGCATTTTTGGTGAGCTGGTAAAATATAATTGTGTCATCCTTTATAAAGCAGTGTTGGGATGACAGCACCCACAGAAGCTTCATTACTCTGCTTTTTATTGGGGTGTGAAGAAGGGACATTCTCCTGGTGATGAATAACGTCTCTCTCGCATGAAGTCAAGGTAAAACACACTCACAGTGAGAGTGTGTGCTCCACTGGATGTACATGGATCATTTAAAATGAAATCAATTCGGCTGAAGAATTAGGACTGGTAGCCATAATGGTTCTTATCTGACACTCATCAATACCCCTATTGATCTGCAGGTCGGATCAAACTTTGTGGGAGTGAAAAAAAAAAAAAAAACCTGCACACACAAATATCTGATCACCACTGCAACAAATGTAGTAAGGAGGAGAGTGACAGCTGTTAATCTATCATGATTTTCTGTATGCTGCTAGATAATTCCAAGCCCAGTCAGACACATGTATTTGAACATTCAATAATATAAAAGCTCTTGAACTGTAAACCTTTAAAACTCAATCCCGTCATAAAATAATATCTGAAAAATAATTTAGAATTGGAACACAGATATACATATGTTTATAGCTTGGCCGGCTGCCTGTATGTGTTGCACAATATTAACTGATGTTTTGCCTTGTATGTATTTGGTTGTTAATTCAATGTAATAATACAATGAGCCAAAAAAAAATCCCTGCTGAGAATTGCATGTAGAAAATTCACAGTATAAACGCAGAGATCTGCAGTGACTCACGCTGGCTGGCTGTGTTGCAGGGAAACTCCTCAAACTGCCCTTATCTCTATTAGAAGTGAGCTGGCTTCACAGTGATTCTCTGATCGCCCTAAATGAGATAGCAAATACCAGCATCCACCTGTAGTGCGATTTATCAAGTTAAACAACCGTCTTTATTGTGTTTGGGTTCTCACCAGGGCTGTAAACACCTTTTTTTATAGATGGAAAACAGGGCCATTTGACAATTTAGCAGAACATTTCATTAGAGGGGGTTTAGCCGGGAACACCAGCGAGGCTAAATGAAAAGGAAAGGGGATCCTGATCGGAGGTTATTAAGGCAGAGGGGCCGCTCCAGGGATCCGCACTTTAAATAGTGCTCCAAAGTTTCCAACTTCATTTCCTATGCACAATCAAGCTCACACCCATGAGAGGGAGGATATTTAAGATCCAATGAATGGATGTGCGCTGGAAACGACATTTAATAAAAGCAAAAGTCCAGATACAAGTTGATTAATGCACAGTAGAATAATAAAGCCAAAGCGAGTCCGCAGGGAAATGTAAGGTCTTATTTTCTTTTACCCGGGATAGGGATTAAATACAAATACCCCTGCAACTGGTAATAACCTCTGGCAAGATTGCTCCGTGTCATGATCGTTTTTTAGTGCGAGGCCTGTATCTGTGCTGTAACATGGCTGCAGGAGACACAGACAGCATCCTCAGCAATAATGCACCAGTAAAAAAACAAAAACAAAAAAAAACAAAAAACAAAACAATGGATATCATCTCCAGAGTTCTACTGATATGGATGTTTGAATACTCACACCAGTGCAGATACTTTAAGACTGAAGACGTTGATAGTCAGCATTTTCTCTATCTTTAATTTGTCCATTTTCATGCCAAAGGGACAAGAATTGTTTTCCTGTCAGGATGGAAAAGCCTCTGCAACAGTTTTGCATCCCTGCCCAGAGATGCCTCCACTTTGCTAATTTGGCAAAACTGGTTAGTCATAGTTAAGTTTAGGCATGGGTTTGCTCGGGTTGAGTTTAGGGTAAAGATCTGGGGCTGTTAAAACTAATGTAGACTTGGGCTAGGACCCGCTGCTGCCAATCATGCCTTGTGTGAAACTAAATACTTTACATTTCTGATGAGTTTATGGAGTGGAAGCATTTCTCAGCAGGGATGCAAAACTTGGCATAATAATGGCACTCTAAAGATCTCCATTAAAACCCAGAATAATGAATTGTTTTAGTGTTTGCAGATCTTCTGAACAATCAAATGAATAAGTAAAATGTGTGTAAAGCTTTTCCAGACTGTTTTTACATAGCTGTGTTCAGGGGAGGAACCTGCATCATATCAGCAGTGGACGACTTCTCTGGCTGTTATAAAATATTGATTTAAAGGTCATTACCAGCACACCAATAATCATCAGTGCAAAAAGTTTATGAGCAGAAAACTAGAATTGCACCAGGCTTGCTTAAAAATTTCCTTTACATTCCACAGCAGAAAACAACAAGGATCGCCCAACACTCTGCAACACGTGAGGATAACTCAGGCGCTTCTCGATGGTGAACATCACTGGGTGTAATTAAGGAGGATCTCGCCCTCAGCCACTCTCTCTGTTGACAACGTGAACATGTGGCAGTGACTCTTTTTTATCAAATGAGCAAATATGGGCTTGAAAGAGCATGGCTCAGAGCCAATATCAATTTACTTTTCAACATTTTATCACACGTTCTCAGGCACAAATGAATTTCTTCTGAAGTAGCCTATTTTTCACTTTAACTTTTACTCACCAAAGAATGAGATTCACAGCTGTCACACAAAAACAAAAGGCCCAAATAGCTGCATATAATTTATGAACACTCCCTCCCCCCCTAAAAAGGTGCTTTGTTATCTGTAATGGATCAAGATATGAGCCGAGGGGGGTAAATTAATGGCATTTTTGGCATGGTTTATTTCCCACACCACAGGTTCAATACGTGACATGCAGAATTAATATGATGCACCGAAGAAATGCTCACACATCAATATCACTTGTTATCTGTTGCGATTCTCCACATTCAGACCCAGAGGAAGAAGTGTGAAGATCAGACTAAAAGGACTGGGCTCACTAGAATAAGACAGACAAAGGTACGTGATTACCACAGAGTCGATCCATTCCACCTTTTCTGATTCGTAGATAATCACTTTGGATTGATTTGAGCCTTCATCACATCTCTTCAGACTCTAATCTGCAGCACAACTAAACGAAGAGAGAGGAAGACAGAGAACCCGGGAGAGCAGGAGTTTCCACCCTCCACCTTGTTTCTTAGTGATTTAATTGATGCCGTCAACAAGACAGAACCAAAAAAAATCCTGGGAATCGTCAATCACAGAGCCATATTCTGCTGGGCCGGTGGAGGACAGCTGCTATATAACAGCAGCTGCTTAACAGGACTAATTCTGCAGAATGAAATACGCCACAGAGGCCAGCCATTTGCAGGACCGGTATCAGAGCTATATTTCATGGCCCGGCCGCAGCCTCTGCCCATTAAACTGTGTGTGATGTATTTTAGGGCCAGTTTATGTCCTGCTCCAGTCTCTGAGAGGTCTACACCCTGACATGATGGCTGGTAGAAGATGCCTCTGGCTGCTAAAGGCTCTCCACTCCGGCTCTCCTCTCCATCAGAGCCGAGGAGAGGAGAGAGGGGCCATATTAAAGGGGAAAGACATCTGAAGAGTCCATTTCACCAAACAGTAAATATCCATTTGAGAAAAATACCATTACATGAGGTTCATTGCTCAAGACCTCAAAAAATAGAGGATCCAGTGTGTATTATTGTAGGTGCTACTATTTTTCTACTTAGGATTTTATGCAGCAAGTATTTGATAGACAATAATGTGCAAGAGTAAGTTTTCACAATATCAAATTATGGCCTGGCAGAAATTAATTTTAAAACAGCTTTGGAAACTGTTTTCAGATGATATCACAAAGATTTTTATGCTCTGACTCAGTGGAATCAGTGGACGTGTACAGATTTGCTTTGACTGTCATTTTGGCACGGTATTTACAGTTTTCAGTACTGATGCAGGCAGTTATATCTATAATTATTCAGTGCTGATATGTTTGCTGGGAAATTACATGATGTCCTTGGAAAAAAATTATTTTATGTTATTTTATATATAAAGGTATCATAATAGGACAGCAGCCTTTAAAAATACCATACCATGCCTTATTTTTGTGTTTTATTGTGTAGAAGCAGGTGTCACTTTTTTTCAAATAGTGGATATCTCCATCTCATATTCATTTCATTTATTCCAGGAAAAAGAAAGACAACCTCTACTTAACTGAAGTCAAGTATTTCCACTGAAGTAAACCACGGCACAGAGAAAGTGAGATCTGTAGTCTGCTGCTGTCAGAAAGCAATAAATCTGAAATCCAGCTCACAGTTGAGGCACACAAGCACAAGATGCACAGCACATACCTGTGGTGGAGACTGTTGTTATTTTGTGAAGCCACTCAGTAAATGAGAACAAATGAAGTGAAGCGTGCTCAGTCAAAATAAAGTAACAGTTCTGATATTCACAGTCACACTCTGCACACAAGATCTGTTTTTTGCATTAGATACTAAAGCTGTGTGAAGGTGCACTGGTGAACAAACTTGGGATTTTCAGCTCTGATAACTGGCCAGATGGTCATAACAGGACTACTATCTTTCCTCCGGAAGCAGCAGTGTTCATGCGGTGCTCATGTTCAGTTTTTCTGCACCCTTATCCCTGGCAGAAGCACTGCAATTGGCCCAACAAGCCAGATGGTTAAGTTTAGGCAAGAGATCAGTGTGGCTAAGGGTTAGGGTAAAGATCTTGTCTTGGCAGGATAAGAGTGGAGAAAAAATAACCTGGATGCTTCTTACAACCTCATCTCACTTCCAGACCATCACACTCTTTGTTTTCACTGCACCAGGATAGAAGAATTGTCATTTCTGAGCTTGGATAGGGCAAACAACAGAAGAAAACAAAACAGAAAAGCAGTTGGGGTTGTTTGATTACCAAGCAACCAATCACTTTCATTGTAGTTGTTTTTTTTTTTTTTTTTAGCCCAGGAAGCACTGACGGTGCCAGTCCAAACTTGGAGGGAAATGTTATGGAACTAGCATGCAACCCTGAGAAGATCCCTGACCTGTAGGCCGCTGATGATAGTGTGCAAACAAGTTGGCAATGGCAAGATCTCCATGAAAATTTCTATCTAAGGCCAAGTTCACACACACTGTTTTTTTTTTTCTCAGCTGCCACTGTCTTTTTCTGAGTGAAAACAGCGCTGTCAAAAACACTGATGACACCACAACAGCGGAGTTCTGCTTATGATTTTCTTGTCAAGATTGGTGGGTTGATAAAAGAAAACGGTTCATATTACAGGTCGTTTTTTGTTTTTTTTTCCTGGAAAGTTGAACTTGTCCTTACCCATAAAACAAAATAAATAAATAAATAAATAAACATGTTTCTTTGAGGCGTCTGGGTTTAGAACAGCCGCTTCCCATAGGAGTAAATGAAGAAATAGACAGTGGCAGCTGAGAAAGAACAAAAAAAAAAAAAAAAAAAAAAAAAAAAAAGTGTGAACGCAGCCTTAAGTAGAAGTTTGTCGTCTCAGTCATATGAGTTTTACTGACCAAAGAAACAAACACCACGTACATATTGTTGTATCTGAGTAATACAACGACAACAAAGGCTTTTTATCAGTCAGGGTAAACAGCAGTATGCTAGCTCTGAAGGAACTCAACCAGTGAAACTCTCCTCTGCTCCTCTGCAGACCAACTTTAACTAAATATCAAAGGTGCTGAATGGAGGAGGAAAGAAAAGCATCATTTGTGAAATTAGTGAAAGCTCAAACTCTCACAGTTTTCCATCACAAACTTTCTAGCGTTCAGCTGCTAGCTGGGTGGCTAGCATCACAGTTGTTGTGGTGCACTGTGGGAGGATTTTGAAAGAGTGCAGAGCAGAAAGGGAAAGAACTAAGAAAATATCACCAAAGCCAATGGGAGCGTGCTCCGAGCGGCCAACATGTCAACATTTGGGTGAGAGGGAGACAGCTGCACTGAATCCGTCCTGGCGATGCAGTATTTATAGAATCAGTGTTTCATGCTCAGGTCACCTTTTCCCACAGCATCGCCTCTACAATGTGAAGCTCTTTACAGTTTGATGCTGACGATGAAGAGGAAGGTAAATGCACGTCAGTGACCCCGGAGACAGCAGCTTGTCGTTATGCCATCAGCTAAGAGAGATATTATAAATAAATAAGCAATGGGCTAAAAAACGATACCCACCTCCCTCACTGTTCAGCACTTCTGATTACAATCACTCTCCTGGAAAAACAAGGTGATCTGTGAATATTTCCTAACATTTATCTTGCTGAGTACTTATTCTGTGATAAGGTACCAACTGGCATTGGAAGTAAATAGTTCTTGAAGAGCATTAGTGGCGAGCAATGTCTTGAGGTTGATTATCTCGGTGACAAATGCTCTGTCACTCGGTGGTATGAGAGGGCCCAGCGAGGACCCCCAGTAATGGAGCCTGAGCAGGTGCTGAAAGCCCGCTGACATCAGGGGGGAGCGCACTGACAAGAATTTCTGATGAATTTCAATTACTGTTCTATTAAAGCTAATGAGGTAAATGAGCAGCCAGAATACATTTGCTAGATAGCCTGAGACAAGACCTTCCTCCGTGGTTTGACGTGATTTGGTGCGTGCACAGCCACAGCGGACAGCGCGGGGTTTGTTGTACGTGTGGCGTTCCTGCTAATGCTGGGGACGTGGATTTCACTGTGTAAGCCTGAATGAGTTTGACTGACAACACAACACATGATAAAAGGTTCTGCTTTTGAAGATATACTCTCCAAATGGATTATTTTTTTGGCCCAAACTCTATACACATTTCTGACTGTTTGTGGATATGTTCAATAAAGTTTCAGTGTGATCATTCTTGTTTATAAGGTGATATCAAAGTGTAAATCCAGTGCACCATCTGCTGGGGAAATATCAGAGCATGAAGATCTAAGTTTTTCTTTTATTCTTAGACATGCAGCACCGTCTGCTGGCTTTAGGTTGAACTGCATCATGAGGATGCTCTGGATTTTTCAGGGTCTCTGTCTGATGACTAATTAAGCTCCCTCCACTGAGATTTTGAGTAATTTAACACCAGGCTTCTCTTAAAATCACACAGTCCTTTTCAGCAGTCTTCTATAATGAATGACTTGTTCCATCACTGTGTATATTAAAAGTTAAAGGACTACAGGTATTTTTGGACAGGCAGCAGAGTATGAGATTCCAAATGTGGTGAGAAGACCAACACTCCTGGCGTGGCAGTGTTTACTGGAAAGTCAAGTCTGTGTTATCATGAGTGATTTAAGTTGCATTTAAACCTTCAAAAATATCATACAAGTTGGTGTCACTTTTTCAAATGGTATTTCATTTTGTAAATTACCTCTATTTATTCACCTTCATTTGTCCAGGAAAAGAAAGAAAACCTCACCTCACCTGACTATATAATATGATATTACCACTATACTACTCACTTTACCACTCACTCACTGATGTCCTATTTGATGTAATCAGGTGAAGTGTTATGAATCAGACCTGGGTCTAAAAATGTAAAATGCATGACTTCCTGTGCAGCAGAGGCCTGTTCCCGGGAAAGACTGGGTGTTTAGAACAGGAAGTAAAAGCTTTCATGAAATGGGGCTGAATTACTATTGTGTTATATCAGTTGAGAGTAGCAAATTGAATATTTATGTATATGAAAATGTCATGGATTATTACTTTAACCATCAGTGCAGCTATGTGTAAAACTCATGATCCAAAAGCTGAAGTGTTTTCTAAGATTGTACATGAACCAAAGGGTTACACTGAGTTGGTGGGTAGCAAAAGGTCTGATTTAGGGCCTGAACAGCCCACTCAACACATGTTGCATGGTTTTAAATTTTGGCATCAATCTCTAAAGGCTTTGAATATCGCTGATTTTACAAAGACAAAGTTTCAGCAGACATGATGTTTCTTTGCAGGATTGTTTTATTGATAGTTTTGTGTGAAAAAAACACTCTAAATGGGTTTGTTAAGTAGTTATTGCAGGTTAAAAAGACAGAAGTGCTACACACAGCAAAATCTATATACTCAATTTAGCTGCAGGTGAATATACTCTTGAGAAAATGCCAGGGTAAAGGGACAAAAAGAGGCAGCAAGAGGATAATTAAGTGACAAAGGAGAGGAATCAGAATGCACGGACTTCCCCAAAATTCAGGGACTTGCTCAAGCAGAAACAAGTAAGCAGGACAAACTGCAATCAAACAGCACCCTGCCATCTTTCTCGGTGCTGCATTTGTTTCGGAGCAGGTCCAAGATGCCCGCTCTGAGCTCCGGGGTGAGGGAGCTGTGAAAGTGATTCTGTTCTGTCATGAAATCCAGCAAAAGTTCACCCAGCTCACTGCTCTGGGTGAAACACTCAGTGATGTCGAGGGTGTTGGGAATGATGTGCTCCTCATACTTGAGGCCCAGGCTGTTCAGGTGGACTTTGATGTCTCCTGCTGAGAGGTAGTCGGAGATGGATTTGGTGCAGAGCTCCTTCCTGTAAGTCTTCCACAGGATGTCCCAGCCACAGTTGGCTGAATAAGAGATAAAACGGCATGAAACAGAATTACAGAAAAAAATGGATGAGCAGTGTTACAGAAAGAGAGCTACTTCTTCTTATGCAGGACACCACTCTAATACTGAATCAGATCAGGACTGGCCTGAAGCACCACGTCACATATCAGGGTCATTGATCTTAACTGTCTGTTTGAATAATTTTGCATAAAACAATCAAGCATAAATTATGACAAAAGTGTAAGAATAAATGGAAGTGTAATCTGTGTGCCATTAGAAGATGACCAAATTGATTTTGAGACATCAGAGTAATTGCCATAAACAAAAGAAACCATCACCAAAAAGTTTGATGGCGTCTTCTCGCCTCTACACTTGAGTTTTATTCTGTTCACCAGGCCTGATTTGGCGGGAAATCTGCTGTATTGCTTTATGGCACAAAACAGGAGGAAGGCGCTGGTTTTCCAGTGCAAAAGGAGGTAAAAATTTCATAGTTTCTAACAATGGAAGATGGTGTGAAACGGAGAGAGAGGTCAATGGAAAAATCACTGCCAAAGCCAAGGTGGAGGAGGAAGTGATGGGAACTTTGGGAAATAAGTTTATTTATTTATTTGTTGTTTGTTTGTTTGTTTAAATTTCTTATTTTGTGTGGTTTTTAGATAAGGTAATGAAGAAATATTTTTTATATACCCAATAATTTTTAAAATGTGTAAGGAAAGAAAGAAACAAACAATTTTGAGAAACACCAGTATGACTCGTGTATGAGTCTTGGTCATGGTCTTATTAGTAATGATATCACACCCAGGTATCACAGCCGATTTGACAATAATTTTTTGATGTTTAAAAATGCTACACACACCATGTGTGCAGCAGTTAATGAAAGTTAAAGTGGTGTAACGGTGTATCAGTGTTTTGCTCTACTGACCTGCTTCATGGATGATCATCAGCTTGCTGTTGTTTTTCAGGAGGCTGTGGAAGAACTTGATAGTTGCAGCGTAGTCGCCCACATAATAGAGCATCTGTTAAGCAGAGAGACACGGGCACGTTTTGATTTGAACTTTTGAATTCAAACTTGTATGCATATCTCTATGTATGTGTGTGTATAATGGCATCCTATAAAACTGAGCCATAAAGACATATAAATCTGCAAAACATACTATAACACTGATTTATTTTTTCCACCCACTTATTCCTTTTTGGGATCATGAGCAGCTGGACCCTATCCCAGCATGCACTGGGTGCGAGACACTCATGTTCACACCTGTGGGCACTTTAATCTCCAATTCACATGACTTGTATGCTGTCGGACTTTGGAAAGAAACCCAGGGGAGCACGGGGAAAACAAGCAAAGTCCAGACAGACAGACTTTTAAGCCTCACTCTTCTTGTTGTGACACAATTTTGAACATAATTTAAAGTTTTTAATACCTGAATCATGTGAATGAAATCAAATTTCTTCATGTTTCCCGCCTGTCTGACTTCCTTCTCATATTCGTTACTTGTCTTGGTGTGCCACACAAGTGGGATCTTCTGGAGGTTGGGAGTTTTTGCCACCAGTTCTATATAGACAAGTTAGACAGATAAAAGAAAGAAAAAGCAGGACTTGAGACTAATGGCTTGAGTATAAATCTGAAGCTTTCATAAAATAAGACCAAATAAAAATCAGCACAAATAATGAACTCATATATGCCTACAATCTTAATTTTATAAAATAAATTGAGAATAATGCATCAATTAAATAGGAGATGTACAGAAATAAAACAAAGGAAGACAGAAAAATAAAACAAAAATACATTTTTCCATATGTAGTGTTTGGAAACAGCATTACCTTTGAATTGCTGGGTGAGTTCAACACTTGGTTCAATTGCATCAGCAGTGAGAGGAACAGCGGAGAATTTAGACTGCAGGAGAGAGAGCACGTGGGCGTCCATCTCCCCTGGAATAAACAAAGGGAATCTTCAGACAGATAGATCCTGAGTTGCTATTATAATGCTGCTGTGGAAAACTTTGATTTTTTTTGTTGTTGTTGTTTTTGAGCCAAAGGTCCCATAAATATCACTCAAAACTATTTTCAAGCCAAGACAAAGAATGTTTGTTTATAGAGCCCTTTTGAACAAAGTTGTCACAAAGTTGTGATACAACACAAACAAAAGGGCAGGAGTGAGAGTGTGTGTGTGTGTGTGTGTGTGTCTGTTCTCCATAGTCTTATCACTTTGGGAATAAAATAACAATAGCTGTGAGGCTAAAGCCCAGACTGTTCAATGTTAATATGGTGGGATTAGAGGAATTTAAAGGGGCCTTAACTAATCTATGACCTTTGTCGACCTCTAGTGGAGAGCAGTGGGAATTGCAACAGCACTGACAGCCAGACATCATACAGGAGAAGCAACAGTTCT
>OMKZ01054464.1:0-10634 GCA_900302535.1 Neoniphon sammara
CCCTCCCATATTAAATTTTGGATATCACCCAAGCCTATTCTCAGTGCACACCTGCATGTATGTGCACGCACACACACACACACACACACACACTCACACACACACACACACACACACATGCACACAGCAAGACATCATTAATTGTTTTGCTTTGGAAGGCCCATGGAACCAGTAAAAGTCAACCACAGTGCCGATTACATGTCCTTACCTTAGTCTCCCCTTGCCTAACCCCGAGTATAGTTAGTTTAATTGGCTTTTGATATATTTTAATTCAACTAATCAGAAAGCCCAACCGGCTCTAACATGAGCCCTGCATGACACTCCCCTCTCTCCTCCCGGCTCCCAGAGACCGAGGCCGGGTGAACACTCCCAGAGTGGAGTCCCTCTCTTAGACAGTGGGAGGAAAATTAAACTGCCAAATTTGTTTTCATTGGTTCCAGGGACAATCCCAGGGGACTTCTAGGCTTTTAATTGAGCTCGCTGAGTAGAAATTTGTAGGGCTGCTTACCAACAACAACAACGGCGTCTCCCTTTTCACTCCTCTCTTTCACTGGTTGGTCTTAGTGAAAGATCAGGCTTTTAAATGGATTGGGCACGATTGTTAAGTGAAGTGTTGATGCGCTGAAAATGAGGCTTTGTTATTTATTTTGTGAGTGTTTCCTTCTTCCTTGTAGCTCTGGAAAATGCAATATACTCTAATATGGGTTTGATAGCAGCAATGTGTACTAATCCAGTAGGCTTTTGAAACCTAAAACTTGCTTTGTTTAGTGTTTCCGCTGGGTTTCTGTGTATTAGAGTGATGGTTCTATAATAAACACGAGTTCACTCAGTCATGGATTAAGGTAAATAAAGCCGCAGATCGCCAGAGGAAAGATAAGTTGTCTGACCAAACTCCTGAAACTCAATTTAGTATTATTCTATCACTCAATATGGTATAACAACAAAAAGGAGAAGCCGCCTCCTCATTTTCCGCGCCTTTCTCCCTCTTACATTTTTTGGCCTTTAAATTTTTCCAGTGTGTCAAAACAAGCAAAGGCTACATGGAAACGGCAGCCCTGTGTAAATATTTATGATGTAACATCTCCATGTGAATAGACTTTCCTCAGAATCCATCCATCATTACGGGCACATCGTGAAAGCCCACCTCCCGGTGGCGGCTCAGGGCCTTAGGAAGCGCAGACAGGAGCGGCGTGTCCCCCTCTCATTCAAAGTATTTGTTTTTCTTTTGACTGGGGGCAGCCCAGCTGTGAGGGCATTTCATGTGTCAGCCCCTCCGTTCTCATTCAGGGCCGACTTCAAAGCCCATTTTGGCCCATTGTTTCTGTGACGTGGCTGCCGGCCTCGAAAAATGCCCAAACAGAAAAATGTGATGTAGGTCAAATTACAGCAGTTGTGCCTCTGAAAAAGTGGAATTCATACGGCCAAAACATAAAGCCCTGGTTACAGCCCAACCCTGGCTTTTGTGCTTGTTGTCTGCATACCTCTTTATTTGTGCATAGTAGAGCTGCGTGCTCGTTGGTATGTAGAAAGAAAAAAAAAACCTCTGTATGGCAAAGAGCTTGGCAGAAAAAAAGCGTTTTAAGCCTAATCCTGTCTTTGCTGCCTTTTCTCTCATTTACAACACGCCACTCAGGAACAAAATGTCAAATAGCTTACTTGAAACAGTCATGTTGGAAATTATATTAGGGTGGAGACTGTAGTGTGGTGCTCTATTTTGATGTTATTTGCTCCTGTAAGTGTGAATGAGACTTAAGGACAGATTTTAGAGTATTAGTGTTGTCGGGGCCTGTGGGTAATTCTTTGACTTGTGCAACGGTTTGAAGTGTGGAACATGCCTTGATTTGGTACAAACAATGTGGGAAGAGGGATCTTCTGTGTTTTTTTTTGTTTTAGTTTTTTTTTCCAAGCTTCAAGCACGACAGTCTGAGAATGTGAAGGTGTAGTGGATTTATGAGGCATAAGTTGTGTGTTTGTAGAAGTAGGTAAGTCTACTGCCTTACCTAAGTGGATTACAAGGTTTTAGGCTTTTCTCCTTGCACAACTTATCGGCAGAAAATAGGCGTTGCAGACGTTAGCGAAATATTGCCACCCAGACTCTCATAACATTATCATTAGCCACGGAGGATTGCTGAAATGTGATTAATACATCACCATTTTGACAGACTGAGCCTCAGTCTGAAAAGGTAATATGGATTATTACAATGGTTGTAGAGCTCAATACCGCCATCCAAGTTTATCCATTTATCTGCAATGATGAGACTCCTTTGTGTTGTATAGCATTGTAACATCTATCTAAATAACAAAAGATATCGCTCCCATACACAATTGTAGTGCTGTTAATATTCAGCCCGTGCAACAATGCACATGGGAATGGAGCGCTGAGACAAAACTTGACTCAGAACGAGGGAAAAGTCCATAGCACATCATCAGCATTATGAATCGACATTCAGGCCTCTAGCACCGGCGCTTTTTCCTTGGCTTAGGTATCTGATTACCTTCAAACAAAAATATTGCCCCCGTATTGTTCAATTACAATTGGTTGAGTGCTGAATGATGCAATTCACCATCTAAGAGCTTTTTTTTTTTTTTTTTTTTTTTTTTTTTTTTTGCTTTCCGTGTGCGTACACGTGTGTGTGTGTGTGTGCCACTCAGTTGGCTTTGAACGATACACGTTGAATAAATGCCATTTTTCTGTCGTTTCAAGTGCCTCTTTTCTCTCGGTGGATCCATTCAAGCTTTCAATACCTTTTCTCCCCCTCTCTTCTCCTGTCTCTTTTTTCCACGAGCAGGAGGGTTTTACTTTACTCCTTTGTCATCCTAATTGATTGCATTAACCTTTTGAGTATTGAATTTCCTGTGCATCACGCCGAGCACAATGTGGAATATTATCATAATCCTTCCAAGTAATGGACACAGGGCAATCAACAATGCTTTAGGAAAAGTACATCTTTGAAAGATGGAGCATCATATTATTTTCAGTCCAAAGACCTGGATAGGGTAAGACCGGTGAGCTTTGAGAAACTTTGATAATAAGTGAAGTCGTGTTATTTCCGTCTCTTAAGGCACTCAGGAGAGCTGCTTTAAATGTGCACAGTGTTTGGAGATGGTGTGAAAGTCTCTTTGTAATCCTCTCATCTTGATGACCATGATTTACCTGCACAAGCCTGTCATGCAAGGCCAGACATGATACCTTAGTCTTAGTCTTACACATTTTTCTTGATATTTTGTGAATGTATATGAAAGTTTGTTTATTGACAAAAAACTGGTATCTACTGCCTGAAGAAATGCTGGGAGAAAATCTAATTTTTTCTTAAAGAATTGTAATTTAGTCGTATCATACTTGTTGATGTATAAAAATGGCTTGTAATCATTTGTAGATACATTTTGCAAAAATATGGTCAGAACTCATTTTCATTATGTACTTCAAGGTATAGCAAGTAGTACTGTGAGATCAAAGTTCATGAAAAGTGTCTGTTAATGATATATAAAGTACAACATAACATGGGCAGGGATTGAATGCTAATCCTAAGATACATGGTCACACGTGGCTAGTTACACGAGAAATATTGTACTCGGCCCTATGCTGCATTCAGGTTTTTCAGGTTAAGAAACAAAAGAATTGGATGACATCTCTTTGCTACAACATGGGAGCATTCAGGTGAATAACTTGTAGCAACGCCCAAGTTCAAAATACATTTTAATCATGAATTTAAATTCAATCTTAAGTGAACTGCAGCAGACATCCCTCGCTTTTTATAAGTACACTTGATTGTATAACTGATCATTTTGATTTTTATTACCTTTGCTGCCTGTGTTGATAAAATTTTGCGATTTTTGTGATGCTATGTGGGTGTTAGCAAAATTGTTATTACAGGACGCAGGTTGTTATGAGCAAGTTTTTTCAGTTGGCGCTTTGTATTTCAAGGACTTCAGTTACAACACAAACATGACATCAAAGTAATTGATTTGCCTACTTGCCAGCTAGCTCACACTAGTACCTTTAGTGTTACTCATACACTTCCTTGTTTACTTTCCTGTCTGCCAGCTTCTGTTGTGTTTTGCGTGGTATTGGGAGAGGCAGTAAAACAGGATTTTGTTGCTTCACCTAGAAAGTATTCTTCACATGGACTACTCACTGGAACGTCCACATCCAAAATCACCAGTGTTTTTTCATTTAAAATCAGCCATAACAAAACTAAAGCAGATATTTCTCTCTTTTTTTTTAAAATGTGGTTGATTGTATTGGTGTAAATATACCTTGAATTCCTTGGACTGCCACCATCAGTGGATTTACTGTTATGTTTAGCGCTTGTGTTAAGACACTTCCACATTTTGTGATGCCAGGTGGAAGATAGTGGTGCCCGCCAAAAAAGATCCTACAATCCTTGATGGGAAGGTTGATGGGAATAGGTTTTCTCAGTCAGCAGTTTGTATTTAAGGAACTTCTAATATGGCATGAAGGCGGCATCAGAGCACTTGAGCTGTCTACTTGCCTACTAGTTCATGCTAGTTAAAAAAAATATCTAATAACACTACAAAAGCAAGTGTTAGCCATTGCATAAAATGAAATTGGGCAGACACTCTTGATTTGTGAGCGTTATACTGAAATAAATTGGTTTAATCAATTTTTGGGTTTGGCTGTTGGAGTTTTCTTTGCACCTTGAATGTGTGTTAGACACCGCTGTGGGTGAAGAGTAGGTAGGTAAAGCTCTACAGTGAAGTGAATTCTAAAACTTTTAACACCATTGAACACCATTTTCAACCAAAGCCTAGTTTGAAAATAACCAGAATTACCCTTTAAAGGCCAGAATGTCTTAGTTCAATAAACTGATCTGGCAGAAACAGCTGGTGGAGTCACCATCTCTGCTGGCAGGTGTTTGAACATATTAGATTGGAGACATTTTTTCATTCTGGAAAAGGAAGGAAGGAAGGAGACGAGGATGACATGTGACCAAGGTCCCAGGCTGGATTCAAACTCGGGACACTGTGGTAACAATAGCATGTACCTTAGCCAAATGACCAACAGCACGCCTCCTTAAAGCCAACTTTTTGGAATTTACTTTACACATCATTATCTGGAATAAAGGGCTGTTTCACTCAAATGTTTTCCCCTGTTGCAGTAAAACTAAGAGAACTAAGTAAACAAGTGTAAACAAGTGTTTTACAGTCTCAACATACATACACAGCTCATGTTTACCCATCTCTGCGGACCTATTCAGCCAAGGTAAAATACATAAAAAATAATCTTAAACTCTTCAAGAACATATGAGTACATGCAAAACTTTCATGCATTATTATTATTATTATTTAATGCATCATTAGTCTACAGTTGTTACACAAACATCAGAACCTTTAAAGATTTTTTGCTTTTCTCTCATTATTGCATTGTTTGTCATATTTTTGACTTCAGTTAATATTTTTTTCCTGTGATTTTGGAATCACCAATAATATTAACATGAACTCCAGTGGTGAGCATGTTCCAGCTGCAGTTAATGACAAAGCTCGACTGTTTTGTCAAAGCAGGCATGCGGCAATATGAGGATATTACACAAAACTGCAATATCACTTCAAGAGAGTTTTTGTCCTAACAGCAGGTAATTTTAAGTTGAAGGGCCAGGATAGACAAGCTTTACAAGCAAGATTAGCCCTCGATTTACTGTGGCACGTAATTTAATCTCTTTACCCGCTTTACATTTGCCTGTTTTGGTTTGGGGGAAGTGTAAGTTGATTTGCCTGCTTTTCATAAGAGCCTTTAAGAAATATTTAGCACATGTCTACTCATACTGCTCATTTACTACCTATCTCACAGGCCCAAAATGATACTGATGTAAAATTTTGGCAGGACTAGTGAAAAAACTTTAAACAGGCATCATCAGTATCCTCCTTGATACCACAAGGCTATATCAATAATAAAGGCCCCAAGCCTAAAACTTACAAAGACACTGCAAGGATAACAATACAATAATATTTTGTTAACAAGACAATAGGTAGCCCATTGGCCTATTGAGTTTAATCTGTTGCTGTAGTTATTTTATTTATACATCACAGTAAAGGCATAAAAAGTAGTTTATGTTGCAAGACCAATGTAATACCCATAACTGTCTTATAAAGGCTTAATGTCAGGAGGCTTTAGGGGAAGTGTCACTAGAATAACACTGATCAACCTTGAGCTTGGGAATTAGAGACAGCAAATCTTTGCAGATAACATGGCAACTGGGACACTTTGGAGGGACACAAGTGGACAACAAGTGCTGCTGAACAATTTATATAGCTTATGATATCATGAAATGCCACCAAACCTGTTAGTGTTTAATCAGATTTTAACCAGAAATGTCTAGAGGATAAACTGCATTTAGAAAGCAACAAATAAAATGCAGCATATGCAGATGAAAAAGGGATGCTAGCTTTGCTTAGCTCTTCTCTGGTAAGCTAAAATTTGTTCTTATTTGTAATGGAATAAGATGTTGTTGGTTGTCTAAAATCCACTGTACAACGCCTTCTATGTATGTTGCCACTACAAGCCACCTGGATTTGGATAATTTTACCAGTCTGTCTTGTGTTTCTCTGTAAACACTAGCATAAAGGCATTAAAGTAATTGATTGTTGAGCAACAGACAAAAACTGTTATCATGTTTCCCTAGCAACAGCAAGTATTGTCTGGGTTGCTTTGATGAATTGAAGCAAAACACCCTGTAATTCATATCAACTCTATTATATTTTTCAGCCCAAAGAGGAAAAATCAATTGAAACAGGCTCTTATGCATGGATAGATGCTAGTTTTGATCAATATTACGTTCACAGGGATAGTGCCTTTGGGTTTGATTGAGGCCAGGTTATACAGAGATATCACAGCCAGTGGTACTCAGCACTAATCCAGAAATGTGGAAATTCAAAGAAAGCGTGGTTGACCATTTTTGGCCCATTTTTATTTATTTATTTATTTTTTTTTTTTGGCACATTCACCTGAAGTTTATTGATCAAAATGGAATCATGTGATTGAGTGGAGATGTGGGTCAAAAAATAGGTCAAGGTCAGTCAGCAGCACAAAGCCTAATCCTGTCCATATTTTGTATTCCATCAAGCGTCACTGGTATTCCACTGGGAACTGGTGTGCCCCCAGCATATGGAAACTAAGGGCCTTTTGTTCAATTATACAAGCCCATTGAGTTTAAGAATATTGACATATCTCCCTATTCTGAAAATGTCATGGATGAAGATCAACTGGATGACCAGGACGTGCTTTCATGTAAACCAAGATCTTGAAGCTCAGATGTACGGTGCGGTGCATTTGAGGACTGTTGTTATAAGGTCAAGATTCACCTGCCTAAAGACATTTTCCTCATGCAAAGAGCCTTTGTTTTCTCCAATTTAATGCTTATCAAACATCCATGACCATCCACACCATATAAACCGTGCATATCAAGTGAGGATGTTTTGCAGAGGCCATGCTAGATAGTTTGATGGCTGTTGTGCAGGGCTCCAATTCTGCATGCTCTGAGACCATTCAGCGATCACATTTATATATATTATCACCTGAATAGCAGTGGATAGACTTACATCTGTTTAACCGTGTTGTCAAACATGGTGCAAGTTGTGTAGAAGAGAGATCCAGAGGGCATGCTGCCACACCAGGATGGATGGTAAAGATATCTTAGTCGGGGTCTCAGTTACATTCATAGATTTGGTGCAGGGAGAGCCCGGAGCAGGGATTTTTGACATTTATTTACGCAACTGACACTTGGGTGTCGCGTTTCTTGGCACCGGCTGACCTAACCAGCTGTCACAGAAATGTACTCACCAAGTTCTGCTTCTCTTGCAATTCTCCTTCTCAAATATTAAGTGACGATAAACATGATACAAGGGGCGGAGGAGGAGTAAAAAAAAAAAAAAAAGAAAAAAAAAAGAAAAAACACAGCTCTAGCAAACTGGGGATCAGTGCGCATTCAGTAAATAAACCACACTGCAAAGAGAAAAAGACAAAAATATTCACTCCTAAATTTTGCTCCATATCTAAAAAAAAAACCCAAAAAACTTTTACCTGAAATACAATAACCTGATTATTTTTCGTCTGAATTAATCTCTCAGTACCTGCCTGTCTGCCATTCCTGTTGTTTCTCTCTCTTGTGCTTTATTCAACAACAGATATAGAAACGATCTTAATTGATCTAATCTGGTTACTGCTTGCTATTTTCAACAGTTCCATTAGAAAACTCCCTCGTCTTCCCCCACTATGCCTCTCTCCCTGCACCTCCCTCGCTCTCTACCCCCCATCTGCCCTGACCTACATGGTAGTCACATGGCCCCGGCTCCCTGGCTTGGCATTTTATGGAAAATCTGCAGGAGATAAAGCCACAGGGTTTAAAGTGTTATCCCTGCCTGTCCTTTGAGAAGGGCTAAACACTGAATGAGGTGTTATTGCATCAATGCTGTTGGACACACACAGGCAGTAAAGAGGATATCTTCCTCCCTTCCTCCCTCCTTCTCTCTCTCTCCCCCTCTCTCCCTCTCTCTCTCCTCAGTTTGATTGGATTTAGCAGAGTGTCACCACTGTGACTTTGGGGGATTTCTCTTTCCCTGTCACTGTCTTGTGCCTGCTTGCTTGGGTTATTTACTTAACTTGTCCAGAAAATGGACTGTGATCTGCAGCTTACCACCAAAGCTAGTGAGAGAGTAGTGCCTCATGCTAGTTAAGATATGCCAGACAGGCACCTAGATGCTCGCTCGCTCGCTCTGGCTCGCTTACTCCCTCGCTGGTGCTGAGGGCTTAGTTTTGCACTGTGACCGAGTCCCCTTCACACTGTTGTCTGCCTGTAAATTTTCTGCTGCCCTTGCTATTCAGCCAATTACACCAAAAGAGCTTTAGCGATTTTTTTCCCCCTTCCTCCTGGTGGAGATTTATTTATTTATTTCACAGGCGAATGACAAGCATTGCTGAAGGTTAAAAAAATGCTGAATTTCATAGTGCACATAATGTCAACTTTTTTCTTTGGAAGGACTAATCAATAGAAGTCAGCTCTGTCTTGTGCAAAACAAATGCACATGCTGCAGATACAAACTAATATAGGCCAGCCCTTTTTTGCCTGTTGCATTTCAATTTTTACCTATTCTTACTGTCATTACCACTTAAATCCAGATAAAGTGATAGAAGGACACATTGTACCCTGAGGATGAAATTCTCACAAGCACTTGTAACTCACTACTCTTTAGTGGAGTAACACTCATGTGGCATCTTTGTGTAAAACTCTCACTAATCCGTTTTAGTAAGTTATGTCAAGTCCATGTAGCTTTGCAGCCCAGATAAAACAGACAAGATCAATACTACCACTCTGTTTGTGTAAGTAAATATGTAACATACTTCAGTTGTGGTCTGATGTTGCTTGCTTGAATATTCTGGAAGAGCAGGCACTTGAAAGTGGGTGTAGCAAAGGTAGAAAAAGCTAGGGCTGTTTCTTGCAAACACAGCGAGAGCATGAATGGAGGTAAATTAAGTCGTTCTATTCATAGTTTGCAAGTCTTGTGTGAAAGTATGCGAATAGATTTGTCCCTTTTCACCTTTTATGAGCTGTCGTGCAGTGTCTCAATGGCTTCCCTGTCCAAATCTTGACATTAATCTGCTCTATCCCATACAGCCTACCTGAGTCCTACTAGCCATGTATTTAATAATTGGTTTAGAAGTACACACCCTTAAGCTCCTCTACAAAATAATAAGGCTGTCTGTATTTCATTGCATAGAGCGCATGCTGCTCTCAGGCATGTGGTCTGAGTTGTTAATGCGTTTTGAAGCTTGGACTTGTTACTATATGTGCCATATAATGTTTGACCTGATGTCTGCGAAAGGTCATGGAATAACTATCAATAGAATGTCAAATGTAGTGCAGAGCCACAAACCAGTTTAGGAATGCATCCAAAGTGCTCTGCCATGTTGCATTCTGGTGCTAAAATGACCAGAGCAAATATCTGACAAAAACATTGGATAAGATAAGGCAGCTGAGACGGCTTTGCATCACTGTGCAGACTCTCAGACTTTCCTTCACAGGGCAAAGTGCAGTGCCTGCCTCGATCCCACTGCGACCAAAAAAAGAACATCAGATAGGTTTTATTGTTCCATGTCTCATAAAAAGAAAACCAGAAGTTACACAAGTGATAATTGTGCATAAAAGAAGTGACACCACAAAACGCGCAGTGTTCCAAAACAAGAGAGCAGCAGAATAAAGGGCTCTTTCCACCAGTGTAAAATCAGCCACGCCTAGCAGTGGGAACGGAAAGTAAAACTGCTTAATGTGACAAAATAAAGACAGAAACACTCCGAGGGAAAGTTAGAATTAGGATCCTGAAAGATTTATGCCTCCATTTTATTTATAATTTGTTTTCTTTTCCTTATTGGAATTGAGTTGCAACTGAATATTTGATGAACACAGCCCAGAAGTAAGGATGTTATGTCAGCAAGGAAACAAAAAGTAAAGAGAAACAACCAAGAAATGTATTTTGCAAAGTTTGCGCTTTGGAATAGACTAATAGGCTACCGCTCTCATAAGTGGCTTGTTAATTGTATGTGTGTGTGTGTGTGTGTGTGTGTGTGTGGAGGGGGGGGAGTTAGCTATCTGCAGGTTGTGTTGAGCCCTAGCGAGGCAAGC
>OMKZ01054471.1:0-24030 GCA_900302535.1 Neoniphon sammara
TCTGGGGTGCTCTCAGTCCAGGTGCTGCCAGATGGACCTACACGTGTACTGCAGGTACTGTGCAAAAGCTTACTGAATACAATTACAGTGGAAGGTAAAGAACAATTACTTAAAAAATTTAAAAATATAACATTCATTAAAATAAAAATATTTTATTTTAATAAACTATAATCTTATCCTCTTTCATCCTTCTCATTCTTTGTTCACTCACTTGTGCTTAAGAAGCGGCCACAAGTATCCCATTCGGTAGATTCTGATTTATGTAAATTACTAATATATATATATACACACACATATAAATATAATAATAGTAATAATAATATAAATTACATAGACTTGAATGATTTCAATTAATTGTTCTTGACCTCCCCTTTAATGTTACCTTTAACGTTTCCTGCATTTCTTACATTGCTTTCTACAGTGTCTCATGTTTTTACTTTATTTTTAGTAAAGTTTTTTTTGCCTATGTTTTAAAAGTGTGAAACAATATTTTTTTTAATCTTCATTAGCATTGGTTTAGACTTTGAAAATGGCTGTTCTTGAATCAACCTCTTTATTACTGACTCCATCTTATCACTCCACCCAAACTGCCCTGTGGTATAGGTACATTTCAAAGCATGTAGTATTCCTAATTAAACATGTAATTTATGATCAGTCAATTTAAATGGTCTCTTTAGTAGGACTACTGTGGTTGAATGCTGTTTTACAAGCCTGTGTTTGACTTGTTTCCGTACCTGCTCATAGATAAGTGACTTCAACCAAAGAAGAATGGTTCAGAGCTCTCCTAGCATTGAGGAAGACCAGCACAAAGAGGATGTGAAGAAGAAAGAGCATGAGCAGGAGCTAGAGGTACAACTAACCTTTAGATGAAATACACGATACTGTAAGATTAGCCCTGGTTTTTCATTCTCATTCATACTGACGAACATACATGAATCCAGATTTGTTCCTGTATTTATTGTACTTTCATTAAGTGTTCATATAAAACTTAGGTCAGTTGTGGAAGACCAGTGGTGCAGTGTCTGTTTTCCAGGGGAAATTTAGAAATAAAAGCCCTCCAGGCAATTCAAATTTTAACTGAAACCCTGAAGCTACAAAATGCTATTTTTGCCTGAAGTCAACAAAGTTCTTTTGCAAGTTCTGCCTTCCGTCCTCTTAGTTGATCAAATTCACACTCCCACTTGCCCTCATCTTAATGAGCTGTCTGATGTGATAACCAAGCACCATTTTTTTTAGCCTTTGTTCTGCAGTTTTCTTGATCTGACAAGTAACTTGCTGTGTTGTTGTGCATTAACCAGTGCATAAATATATACATGTCGTGTACATGAACAGATACAGACATATACTAATAATTACTAAATGTCATTTTTTCATGTTACATAAAGAGATTTGGAAAAAGCTCCGAGTGCTCGAGCTCCATGTACATTTCACTCACTACATGTGCTGATGTATTGACTGTTTTGTCCACGCTTTTCAAGAATATTGGTGATAGAACCATTTTCTCTGATCTCTACTTTCCTTTTATTTGTATCTCTCCAGGTTTTGGTAACCTTGGAGGAAGGGCTAGGTGTGTCTCTGGTCAACAAGCTGCCTGAGGAGCTTGTCTTCACTACACTGTCTGGTATAGATGTCCACTTAACCCGCACTGCCACCAGCGAGGTCTTGGAGCTCAGCGTTCAGAACATCCAGGTAAATTCACCATATATCTATTGAGTATTTACCATCAGAGGGAGCTATATGGTGCTGATCAGTTTCACACAATTTATAGTTTTACAGCATATATTCACAGCAACCAGCAGTTGTTGCTGTGAATATAAGATTGAATTCCCAAACAGGCCCTCTTTTGCTATCTTTCCAACGTTTCAGCTGATTCATAATTACTGCCCATTTTAGTCCACTGATATTGTCAGCCGATTATTGGCCTTTGACTGAAAATATACATTTCCCCCCTGATTTGCTAGGTCAAACTCAAACCAGTTGCATGCACTAAAAAATAACAGGCCCAGCTAATTTAGGGAGGGATTTGCTAACAGGTGTCATTGCGTGGGATTGCGTGTTATAGTCAAAGACGTAAATCTTCCCTATTATCAGTACCTTTTAAAACAAAAGGCACTTAGTACTTTCTGTTCAAAGATACAGTAATTACACAGATTTTCTATTATAGATTTTATTTTAAAGCATCCTTATGATGAATAAGCCATCAATGAAAAAAAATTCATATCACTCAACTCCTGATGCACCTGCCACACCTAGCCAGAGGAGGTTTGCTGTCCTCATCTTCATTCACGTCTTCCTCCTCATCATCATCCTCATCATTGCCCTCTTTGAGTTTCTCCACAGGCATCCCACAATAAATGGCTACAATATTGTGGAGCATGCAGCAAACTGCAGTGATATGGCATGCCATCTCTGGAGTGTACAGAATGGCTCAACCTGCGTGGTCGAGGCAGCAAAACTGTGACCTCAGGATTCCAAATGTGCGCTCCACCACGTTTCACAAATTAAAACGTGCTTTCACTGGGTGTTAAGTACCTTGCGTAATGCGGGATTACATAAGCAGACAAAGTGGACAAATAAGCGGACAAAAGCATCTATTATAATAATTAGAATAATCCCCTTTCAATTTTGCGCTTTCTACCTGACATACCTTAAAATATTTATCCATCAGGTCTAAGGAGCTATATGTTTATACCTTGATGTCCACTTTCACTTACACTCACAAAACCTGTGTGCACACTGTTGATGAATCAGAATTGTCACTTTTTATGTATGCAATGCCATTAGCGCCAATGCAAACCTTTAGTAAATCAGGGGGTCTGGTACATCTTTTGTCAATGATGCATTGATAAAGTTTGCACAAATGAAATAATTTGCTTAAAGCAAAATTGAGCTTTGGTAGAGTGTGAGGTTGTGTAGTTACCTGGACATGATCTGAGTCCACATGCTGATGAAATATTATCATTAGTTGCTCCATGCCACCCTGAGCTGCTAATCCAGAACACCAAATTTGTACCTCTCCATTCCTTTCAGTGTCATAGCAGAACTGGTCCCAAAATAACACTTTCAGCACAAAAACCAACGCGAACAAACCAGATTATGCCAATATAAAAAAACAACAAGTTAATTTGGACAGTAGTTCCAGCGAGTAGCAATTTCTGCATAGTAACCTTGGCCAGAAAGAAACGACTTGATATTGCCTTTATGAACCATTGTATTACGCTAAAAATTTGTAAGTGAGCTTGTTTTTATATTGACATAATCCACAGTGTTGGCATTCGTTTTTGTGCTGAAAGTGTTATTTTGGGACCAGTTTTGCTGCGACATTGAGATGTATGGAGAGATACAAATCTGGTATCCTGGATTTGCAGCCCAGTGGAGCACGGAGCAACTACCATGTGGACTCAGATGATGTCCCGGTGACTACACAGGCCAACACAACCTACATTTATTTTTGCTTTATTTTCACATTGAGTGACTTCCAAATCTGAGATTCGAGTTGCTTTAATATTCTTGTTTTCATTCAATCAGGTTGACAACCAGCTTTTAGGCACCACCCAGCCAGTGATGCTGTGTGTGACCCCGAGCTCAAGTGACAGTAATATTGTAGACAGCGGTGCTGCCCTGCAGGTCAACTCTGTTAAGGTTCCCAGCAACCTCATGCTCACATATCTCTTCAAGGTGAATGTCTTACAAATACACTTGAAAACAAAGTAAAAATGACTAAAAGCAGTCTTTAATCATGACTAAAATAAATATTATGAACTCAAGCAACACTACATCTTGGAAGTCTGCATATACTTTTTGAATATTGTAATGCAATATTTGCATGAACCATACTTGATTGAAACTTCATATGTACACCACAGGTAAACCTTACTGAGTGAATGACCTTACTCCATAAATTAACACATTCATGAGGAAAAACTGATTTTCTTGAAACTAGTGTAACATCTCATTTTATTGACTTCATATTAAAGGATAATTCCAGTATTTTTGAACGTAGGCCCTGTTTCCTCCCCTATCTCTGAAGGGATGCTTTCCATAATGTTGACAGACGCTTAGAATAATAATCTGAACCTGTCAGTGGCAAAACAACCACTTTTAGTGGACATACTTTAACGCAGACAGGTTGCCCCATTGGATTACGTTGCAGCTGTGTTTCGTAGTTGCCGGTTAGAGCACTCAATGCTGGACCGTTAACAAAACTTTTTGTTCCTATTATTCATTTACACCCAAACAGGGGGTAACATGGGGCCTAGGTTCAAAAATACCAGAATAATCCTTTAATTCCACCCATATGTTGTGCAGGGATTATATTTTTTGCACAGATTATATTTTTTTAATTACATCATTCTAGAACAATAAACTACATAAAATCAGCACACACTCATAAAGAAGGGAGGGGGCGTGTTTAATAGAACAGTTTTTTGTTGTTGTTGTTTTAGGTGTTGTTTCCATCTCCAAAGTGATCATTGTTGTGGTGTTGTTGTACTGCCAGAGATCCCAGAAATCATTTGGCCAGTAGTGCAACATCTTTCCTTTGTATTTTCTAGTACTGAAGTTTGAGTTTCTATAGGACATGTTCTTTTCTTTGTCTGTTCAGCCATAGTGGCTGTCATATGTCCATGCTAACTACCCTTTTCTTCTTCGATGTATTCCAAACAAATTTATCTCAACCAGCAGTAGTGTAGTAAAACAATATTTATTTTTACAAAAATGTCATTTATTACTACAATGAGTGATTGCTTTACATACAAGAGTCACATCATACCTTTTTTGTTTTCCATACAATTAAATGGACAATAAAAAGTTTCAAATTCTGATCTTGAATATGGGTGTTGGCAGTTAGCACAAAGTTACGATGCTGTCTTTTAAGTATGCATCTAACCATATTTCCACAGCATCTCATGGTTACAGCCCGGCGCTTCACAGTCATCATTGAGGAGAAACTGATGCTCAAGCTTCTCAGCTTCTTTGGTTATGGACAAACAGAAACTGGTGGGTCCTTTTTAAAATGTCATGGTTGGTGTGATGCTTTGTACAAGTGGTTGCTGTTTATTTAGTTATTGCAAAACATAGTAAATGTATTCACATATTTTTAAATGTATAATTGGTCCAGTGCTGGAGAAGTTGGATGAAAACCTTTATGAGAAGCCAAGTGAGGAAGCAGGACCTCCCAAACGCTACTACTTTGAGAACCTGAAAATCAGCCTCCCTCAGGTCAAGCTGAGTGTTTTCACCTCTCACAAGCTCCCTCCTGATCTTAAGGTACTGTAACATAGTTATTTTCCACATTATTAGGGGGTGTTTACCACTATATCACGAAAACACAGAAATCCCAATTTGTTTCAACACAATAACACTTACAGTGCAGATACACATCTACAGATAAAATGATATAAGATGTACCTCTGTTGAGGGAATTCGTGTGACACAGCAGCCACACAGCAAAGAAATGTACAATAAATAAAATGTATAAAAAAGAAAAATGTGCACAGTAAATAAAATCTGAAGTCAAAGTCTAAAATAGCTGTGATCGAATAATAATCACAGCAATACAAATAATAGTGATATAATTATAATAGTTAAATAAATTATGTTCGGTACTGTTTTTTTGTTGCCAAATCTGGTTTTAGAGTGGATCACTGTAACATGAATGCTATTTTTAAAGCCCTGTGTGACATAAAAAGCACATATTAATAACAAAGAAACCTATGTAGCTCTATTTATGAAACCTTATTAAAGGAATACTCCAATGTTTTGGGCAAAATACCCTTTTTTCCAACTTATAGCTGTTTCACAGCTGTGCAATGCGAGACAAAAATACAGAAAATCTGTCTGCAAAATTTACACGTGCAAAACATACACACCTGATGCGGTGCGAAAATTCACATATAAACATATGAATTAAATAATAGTTAATGTGCTGTTGATGATGAAACAATCTTAAAAAATAATTCACTTAATTCTGCAATAGTCCAAAATAATAATCTGAAATTATTCCCACTGTCAACCTTGATAGCAACATAAATTAATATGGAAAACTGTAACTGAAATAATCCACAAATATAATATGTACAGTAATTAAGGTTACAATCTGATCGACTTCAAACTTGGCAGGTGTAGGGATATTGCTGAGGACCCAAGGAAGCGCAGTGTTGAGTGTGAAGCTGTTTGGATGAGCGGTTCTCATGAAAGCTACAAGCAGCAATACTGGAGGCCAAGCAGTTGGCCTGTTCCAAACAGGCATGTTTTCAACGTTTTTTTTTTTTGTTTTTTTGTTTTTTTTTAGGGATCTGTAGATGGTAGGAACTAAGAAGTTAGTGCTAACCATCTAACTTCTCCTAAAACGACTTTTTTTTTATTCCAAGACATCTATTTTACGGAGCCCCTCTAGACCCCCTAGGAGAATATTAATTCGTGCCCTCAAATTAGTAACTCATGCCGTCGAGTTAATAACTTGTGCCCTCAAATTAGTAACTCGTGCCCTCGAATCAGTAACTCGTGCCCTCTAAGTAATAATTTATGCCATCGAATTAGTAACTTGTGCCCTCAAAATAGTAATTTGTGTCCTTGAATTAGTAACCGGTGCCCTCGATTTAATAATTCATGCCCTCTAATCATTAACTTGTACCCTGGAATTAGTCACTCATGCTCTCGAATTACTAATTCAAGAGCACGAATGAATAAAATATTCTCCTTGGGGTCTAGGGGGGCTCTGTAGTATTTCATTACCCTGTAATACACGCAAGTATGTCTACATGGGTTTGCTCAGCTTAGTTCATATTAAATTCAGGCAATTCAGATATAGTTATTATTATTATTATTATTTATTTGGTTTGTTTTTTCAAAGTTCAGACGGTGCAAATGATTCAGTGCGAGAAGTCCTCCGATGTAGCCTTCAACAAAGCAATAGCAAATGCATGCTCTATTAGTCGCAAATGATTTTATGTTTCTTTTTACATTTTGAATGGATTGAATTCACACTAACCCTGGTCCACATAACTTCTTGAATACCCCTGTGACCTCATCCAAAATACAGAACGCTAAGCACTATCAGCAATAGACCTGGAACTAGAGGATTAAGACAAACAGAAGTCTGTCTAGTACAGGCTGAGTGTGTTTGTAACAGACCCAGGTTTATCAAATGGTATTAATTAAGTATTCTTCACATGCTTAGCAACATTTGGCGATGATAGAACTCTTGTACCTCTTGCTGTTGACACCGGGAGGCACTTTGTCACTGTATGCACTCTACCTGTTTTATCATGTTTTCTCCATGTTCATGGTTTATGTCCCCACCATAGGCTCTCAAAAGCACCCTGGGCATCCCGCTCATTCGCTTTGAGGATGCTGTCATCAACATGTATCCATTCACACGAGTGCATCCCTATGAGACCCAGGAAATCATCATCAACGACATCCTCAAGCACTTCAGAGAGGTGAGACAACTCTTTATTCAGATCTGATGTGCCACATTAAGGACAGGGGCGAGGGGGTGTTCCTCTAGGTTTCTGACACCCAGTACCGGGCATTAGGGATCACATGGACACCATCCTAACCCTAACCCTAACCCTCACCTACCCTTCATTTCCCAAGTTGGACTATAAGCATATAATAGCCAAAAAATAATAATGGGGATAGAAAGAGGAGAAACTCTAGCCACAGCCAGATGGGTTGGAAGATCGGATGTGATGTAACCCTAACCCTCACCTTAAAACTCAATCTCACCCCAATTCCTAACCTTAACCACACCCCCTACCCTAACCCCAACCCAATTCCTAACCTTAACCACACCCCTAACCGCAACCACAACCCTCCCCAATCCCTAACTCTAACCTTAAAACCTCGCCCACAAGCTCACACCAAAAGCCACCCGTACTACTGAAATTGGAGATGGGGTGTGCGTGAGACCTTGAGGTTTTCATTCCTAACACCTAACCCTTACCAACCCTTCATTTCCCAAGTTGGACAGCACCTGAATCTCAGTACCGGGCGTCGGGCTATTTTTTTTTTTTTTGGCTTCTTATTTATTTTGTAAGGGATAGGATTGTAATTTTTGTAATTTCTGTTATCACTTCTGCTGCTGCTGTGTCATCCTGAATTTCTCCTTTGAGGGATCAATAAAGACTACTCTTATCAGCCAGGGGAGAAGAATGTCTTAGAGCACATTCTCACTATGCATTTTTGTTAGAACTCTGGAGTGTTTGCGTCTTTATTTCAAATTCAGATGGTACTGCACAGATACCTGAAAATATGTGTCTCGGTTTTCTTCCATGCAACCTGGTTAACTTAGGATTCAGTCTGAGTCAGCTACATCAAATGACCCCAAAATGCACAAGGGAAAATCAATTAATTAATTTCCTCTAGCTGTGCTTTCATGCACTCTGCTCATCACAGTCAATGGAGAGCTGGAGTAGGTAAGATTGCTAGGTTTTAACAGCTCAATGCTATGTTCTGTTTACCTCCTGTAGGAGCTGATCAGCCAAGCAGCTCAGATCCTGGGCTCTGTGGACTTCCTGGGGAACCCCATGGGGCTTCTCAATGATGTAACAGAGGGCGTATCTGAGCTTATCAAGTACGGCAACGTAGGTGGCCTCATACGCAATGTCACCCATGGCGTGTCCAACTCAGCTGCTAAGGTACAGCTCTTTTTTGCTGAATTTTATTTGATTCTTGTGTGGTACTGGTATGAAGTCCTGGAACCCTATTGGATTTGTTGGGATTTTTGGTTGTTTTTTGCTGCAGGTGCTGGGAAGCATATTGGAATTGTTAACAGTTGTATAAAAATTGTTAGCAAAAAATTGATAGGCCAAAGAGTATTATATGGATATTGTCAACCAATAAACTTAACAAAACATAGTATAATGGAAAATTTGCCATAAATTGTTGACCATTATGTAATTGACCCAAAATTTGAAATACATTTTGAGGATTGTTCATTAAGCATATGCATTCAAATGCTTTGATTTCTATCCCTGGGTGACCCCACAAATGCAAAAGGTTTATATCTTATAATTTACCATATAGAATTTTAGAAAAACAAGCTTTTGTTCTCTAGGGTTATGTCGAAGTGGGCTTATAAATTGGTTTATTAAAGTGGCCCTTGTTCAATATAAAATAACCAAATCTCCATGGCCCCAATCGCCCCTCAATCACCCCTGTCATTGCCTCTACTGCTCATAGTCTTATAATTCTCCCAGGACCTAAATTTGATTTCCACACTAATATGAGCTCGGGTTGTTGACCTTCAAAGCTGTCTGCCGCCAGTGTAGCTGTCCACCCCAGTGGCAAATCCTGTTTGGAGCTTGCCTATGGTACTGAAGGTTGTGGCTTCAAGCCCCAGGTGGTGCAGTGAAGACACATTTGTGAATCTTCCAACAGATAGGTTGAATTCATTATGCTGAAACTTCTTCTACTTGTTCCACCACTTCTCCAAAACTACTGCCCGGCCCCGTCCCATCGCTACGCAGCACCTCTAACTTGTATGTGTATCTCTGTGCGTGATGGGGGCTCGCATTTGTTTCATTTGCTCATTTCTCACTCCAGTCAGCTGCGCGCAGCGGAGAAAGGGCAAGTGGTTCGTGTTCCTCCTGATTAATATGTACAATGTGAAATTTTAGCGGCACTCACCATTCAGCAGTGGCGGGGTGCCGCTGCTGAATACATATAGGGGAAACACTGATATATATGCTTGTTCAGCTTGCATGCTTTTCCCCTTCTGTACAGGAGGAAAGCATGCAAAGATGTGGTTGGTATAATGGAAGCCATATTTTCATGAACAATTCCTTTGTTCTGTTTGGCTGTCAGTTTGCAGGTACATTATCAGACGGACTGGGCAAGACCATGGACAACCGGCACCAAAGTGAACGAGAGTATATCCGTTACCATGGAGCTACCAGTGGAGAGCATCTGGTAGCAGGAATCCATGGACTGGCTCACGGTAAGAACCTGGGAACACCTGTTTAAATTGAGTGTACTCCTCCTAGTCACATCTTTTGAAGGGAAATGGGGCTTGATTTTGTTTTTTCTCAAATAACTTCACATGACTTCATATGATGTGAGACCTCTCTTCCAGGTTGTTAGTTGATTTGTTAGCAAAAGCTGAAGAAATGTAATGATGTGTAGTAATACGTATAGCTAAAAAAAAAAATGGAACAACAACAATTGAATTTTATATTTCAAATAATAGATGTATAAGCAGTGCCTTTACAGTATGTAATGCAGGGATACACAAAGTCTGTGCTAATGGTAAATTAATTAATTAATTAATGGTAAATTAACTCACCAGACCTAATGGGCGCTTGCTCGCTGTAATCTCAAAACATTAGCATCAAAGCTGCATTGTTTGTGAAAGGCTGGATACCTCAACTGTGAAACTTTTACTTGTCTTGTGCAACCAAATTATTCCAAGAGCTTATTTGTGAGCAAGTTGGTGTTCTGCCTTCAAACATAATACTGTGTTCCACAGGTATTATTGGTGGCATGACCAGCATCATCACTTCCACAGTGGAAGGGGTGAAGACTGAGGGTGGGGTCAGCGGCTTCTTCTCAGGCCTGGGAAAAGGACTGGTGGGCACAGTGACCAAACCAGTGGCTGGGGCACTAGACTTTGCCTCGGAGACGGCACAAACAGTCCGGGACATGGCCAGCCTGAGTAACCACAGGTAGGTCATGCACACACTCAGCCTGTCTATATAAGTCACAATACAAATGACTCAACACCCCCCTGAAAGACATGTACAAAATATACACATACATTTTTTTGTTATATTTCAGTGAACCAGACTTATAAAGCTCATGCACTAAGACACTAACGCCTGGTCCACACTGGCTGCCTCGCCTGTGTGTGACGGCTGCCTCGCTGAACTGCTGCAGCTCGCACCTGTGTTGGCGTGCACACATTTCTGCTGTGTCGCTGCTACTGCAAGCCCTATCTTTCTACATTGAGTTTGCCTTTAATAATGACCATAAATAACAACGTTTCATTTATAATTGGTTACATTTAGTTTAGACAGAAAAAAGTTAAGAGGTCCAGTTGTAAAAATAAGAAAATAAATAATCGAACAGTATCTAATTTACATTCTGAGCTGTACCTTAATTTACTTTATAGGAGAAAGAGAGATAGAGAGAGAGACTGCCATTTTACCAAAATAAAGTACCCAGCTATGCGGATGTCAAACTGACCAGCTGTTTATTTGATTAAATGAACCAAAATATGACAACACAGTAAAGTAAATAAATAGACATCATGGCATTTCGATATTAAGATGACAGATGAGGAAAATGTGAATTGAGAAGAATTGAGAATTTATATGGCGCATGAAACTTTTATTTTGATAAATCAGAAGTGGGACAACATCCTAACCGCCGGCACCATTATCTGATTAACAATACAGAGCAGGCTACCTGCAATCCCTCAAAAGTGGATAGACTTTAAATTCTGGTGAGTGTTTTGACTTGAAAACACACAGACAGGAGATAATACAGCACACACAGATGTGGTGATGAACTGTGGTTTTATAGAGCTAGTTTGGTCTAAACCTGATTTTCTAGCCGAAATGAATGTACTTTTCTATACAACCCAGTTACAATTCATCATCGACTCGAGTAAAATGGAACCAAAGACTGTTTAGTTCTCTCCACCATGACTTCTGTCTCTGTTGGACTGGACTGTGTGTGTGTGTGTGTGAGTGTGTGTGTGAGAGAGAGAGAAAACACTGCCCCTCTCACTTGCTCAGAGATGAGAGAGGGAGGGAAAGAAAGACAGGATTTTGTTTGCAAGTGTAAATTTCTTGAAAAAATAAATAAATAAAACAAATTACAATTTCTCTAGTACCAGTAGTTACAGATGTTCCCAGAGGTGTTTTGGTTCTCCAAAGATTAATAAGACTCACAGTTATCCTATGACTTTCATACAGTCACTCCTGTAGTCACGTATGCAGATACTTTGAATGTATAATAAATACACTTTTACTTGAGAGAAGGTGTTTGTAATTTACTTACGGTTCCAGAATCAGAAAGTGGTGAATTTCTGTTTGGTAGTATGAATTCACAAGCCCATATTTTCTACAGTGCTGTCATTCTTTTTTGCCTCCTTTTGCAGGCTCAGTGTCCAACGAGTGAGGAAGCCTCGCTGCTGTAAGGGACCCCAGGGTCTCCTGCCCCGATACTCTACCACACAAGCTGATGGTCAGGAGCAGCTCTTTCGCCTCACTGACAACATCCACTCTGAATTGTAAGTCCTGTTCATTTCACCTAATGTTTAGATTTTTTTTTTTTTGTCGTAAAAGGAGAAATGCAATTTGTTGCATAACCTGTGCATGACATGCAATATCTACTTTGATTTATTCTGCCATGTGATAAACCTTGCATCAAACATCACAATTTCAAAAACAGGGAATGCAATAACTACTAAAATCAATGTGTCATTTCTGATCTCCACCCTAAAAACTACTCCAATCCCAGTTTCATTGCAGTTGAGCCCATCGACACCTACTGCGTGCTCATCTCCTCCAAGGTGGTGTACTTCTTGAAGCCAGGTGACTATGTGGACCGTGAGGCCATCTTCCTTGAGGTCAAATATGATGACCTCTACCACTGCCTGGTGTCTAAGGACCATGGAAAGGTGTATGTGCAGCTCACCAAGAAGGCTGAGAGCACCACTAGTGGGGTGGCTATCCCCGGCCCCTCTCATCAGAAGCCCATGGTGAGACATCTAACATCCAATCAACAGATTAAGTGATGCAGTGAATTTAGTGCAGTTCAGAGTAGTTTTTTGACTTGCATGCATGCTTGTCATACGGTGGCATACACAAGCAGTTCATTGATATAGTATAAGGAATACTCCAATGTTTTTGGCAAAATACCCTTTTTCAGACTTAGCCAGAGTGAGACAAGATGTTCAATACCATTTTCACCTCTGTACGTCCACTGGTTCAGTTCTGATGGGTAGCATTTCGTTTTAGGGTTAGGGTTAGAGTTAAATCCAGGGTTAAATCCAAGACGTGTATTTCATTAACATGTAATACATGATACATTGTGTAAATAAGACAGCTTCGGAGTTGCTGTAAGGTTTATTTCTTTCACTTTAAACAAAATGCTACCCATCAGAACCAAGCCAGTGGATGTACAGAGGTGAAAATGGTATCGAACATCTCGCCTCAGTCTGGGTAAGTCGGACAAAGTGTATTTTGCCCAAAACATTGGAATATTCCTTTAAAACATGCTTGTGATGAAAGCCTATATACTTGAACTTGTGATGTGGTTTAGATGAAAAGAAAAAATCCCTTTAAGGAATCCCAAAAGGTTTTGTATCACACATTTCCCTGTGTTTCTACTCCAGTGTTTATTGTCACAACCCTCTTCATGCCTGTTCTGTAGGTTCATGTGAAGACAGAGAGTCTGGCTGTCAAAATCTCTCAAGAAATCAACTATGCCAAGAGCCTCTACTATGAGCAACAGCTCATGCTTCCACCTAATGAGAACGAGGACTGCTTACTGTTGGAGTTCTAATGAACTGAGGCTGGGGGTTTCTAATCACATTGAGAGAATAGGCATCCTCAGTTATTACACAGTCCATAAGGATTACGAGCTTTTTTTTTAATCCTAAAGAGGTATTCGCTTTTAATGATTTTCTTGTAGACCACAGTTTTTTTTTTTCTGTTTTTATGTGTGTAACTGATGAACATTAGAAGTCTGAAGAAGGGCAGAGTGGTTGAAATATCATCAGACGGGAGTTGTATGGTGTGTGGATCTACATTTTTCCATGTTTGAAACTGACAAACTACCTAGACTGACCTACTTAAAGGGAATAGGTAGATATTCTGGATAATAATGGGGCTTATGTGGGCAGAAAATAATCAAGACGGATTCAGCCACCCATGTAATTGTCTAGTTGCATGGCCTAATGTTTTCACAAAGCACACGTGCACAGCAAAAAATATATGCAAGAGTGTTTCATTTCACTCTATATTTAGAAAGCAGATATTCTTTTCTCTTATTTTACAACCATGTATATATAACTGCTGATTCCAACAGATGTACACATTCTAAACATTATGTTAATGACACAGTTATGTAAATAGATATAAATGTACATATAGCAGCATACCAACACTATATGTACATAGCAGTCGTGAGATAAGAAAAATAATTAAGAAAACTGATATGTGAAATGCTATAACAAACTGCCTTCAAAATTCTATTTTGTGTATAAGATTTTGTTTTTCTTTTTGTTTTTTTGCTCTGGTGGAAGATGTTGAATTAATTGCACCAACATAGAGTTGGCACTTGCAGCCCCCACACATTGGACACTGGAGCTGCTAGTCACTGTCTCTGCTGCCTTTTAGAAACATGCCTGCCCTGAGGTGTCTCAACATTTTATTTATTGTCCCCCTTTTTATACTAGTGTTTTTAACTAATGTTCTCCTCACAGTGATAATATAGACTGATGTGAGACCGCTCTTTAAAACCAGACCTGACTCAAATTTGTATGACTTCTTGCAATGTAATTCTTGATTGTTAGATGTTTTGCTTTTGGTTTTGGTTTGGTGTCGATTGACCTTTGCTTGCTCAAGCAAGCTCCCCTTCAGTTGTTTATTTCAGTGAAGTGAAGAGAAATTGATACTCTGGACAGTTGTGGAGACAGATGGGGCCTTTCAGCCAATAAGAATGAAAAGTAAAGTCTAACACTGCTTAAAATAAAGCACCATAGCTATGGTATTCAGTGTGTGCGTGTGTGGTACCTTTATTTTGCAATTTCCCAACTAAAAAATATATATGTTGTGTGTGTCAGTACTGCTGGTAATGTGTATTAATTTTATCTACATACTCCTGTAATATTCATTGGACAATTACTAAATAACAGAAACAGCGTTGGTTCATCATTCCATTTACTTGTGTATCCATGTCTGCTACTGTAAGCTAGTGCACATCAAATTATTAGGCATCAACAAATTGGAGCCCGTTCATATGAGATCACCAAATAAGTATATGATAATTCACCACAAGGTGCATCACTGGGCCTGCTGGTAGCACTAGTGGGAAGGTCATGGGGTCACCCAAATTGCCAGGTTTCATCATCTAGCCAACATTCAGATTGGCTAGAGGATGAGATTCAACCTTTTGACCTTCTGGTAGCACTAGATGAAAGGTCAAAGGGTCACCAAAGTTGAATATCATCAAAGTATCATCATCTAGCCAACATGAACGTTGTAACCAAATCTCATGGCAATGCAAAAAAACCTTTTTGAGATATTGGCATGAAATATTTATTATTTATCCTCTTGGTGGCACTAGAGTGAAGGTAATAGGGTCACCAAAATTGAGAGGTTCCATCATCTAGGTAACATGAACATAACATGTTGTTGGGGCATTCCGGTAGGTCACTGTGTAGCGTCGTCTTTCCTGGCTATCTCTATTGTCGCTGTCAATAAAGCAGAAATGCCAAAAAATAAACAAAAGAAAGATCATGAATATTTTCAGCAGATTTCATTGTGATCCATCAAATAGATAGGGAGATATGCCTGAAGCAAGAGAAAACAGTTTACCTGCTGATGGTGCAAGAGGAAAGGTCATAGAGTTACCAAAATTGAGAGATTTCATCCTCTAGACCGACTGACATGGCGTCATACAGGTCAAAAATAGAAAGAGATAATTACATTTTCATATAGGTCAGATGGCCTAAAAATGGAGATGCTACCAATCGTTTCAGTTAACGTAACTCAGCTTGAACCATGGCATTGTAGACATCATGAAATGCCAAAATGGATTAAATATGGGACATAGAAAAATGAAAAATGAAAAAAAATGATTTGGATAGCTCAGTGTTGGTGTTAACACTGTGCCAATTTATTTATTCATTATTTTATTTATTTTTATCATTTTTGAAAGATTATATACAAATGACAGAGCATATAAACATATATCATACACCAAGGTAAGCACTCATATAATAAGTGTTGCCTGAGAGCAAGAAAAGTTGTATTTGAGTTTTACACTTGTTGAAATTTGGGGTATCTCCTTCGATTGAAGGAAAACAGACCAAATTGATCAGTCTCAGATCTGAAAGGTCTTTCTTCCTGATACAGGGATCTCTGTCTTTGCTTTGAAGGAACACACAAATACAACAACTTGGCGATAAATCTAAATGTTTATTGAAATAGTCTACCAAGTAATAGAAACGAATAAAGAAAACTGAATACACAAATAAGATGAGTAAATAAATAACCAAACTAATGAATGAACGACCCCTGTTCTAATCTGTAGTTCAGAATTATGTCGCAATGTACATTGGAGGTCTACATGATCCTAACAATCAAATCATAGTTAAATATCACACTTGGTAGTTAATATCAAAGGAATCAATACAATAATAGTATCATTGTGTTGTATAAGTGTTATATGATCATTACCGAAAATGACCAGTAATGTGGTATCATGTAAAATAACAGGCTTTGGCGCAAATTATGCAATTCTCTCTCATATCAGAATAACTAAAGGATTCTGAAGCGCACAAAAGGCTAACAGTGATTAGACAAGTCAGGATACATATTTTATACATTTCAATAGGTATTTTCTGACTTTTTTTAGATATTAATTTAGTAGGAATAAAAGAGATGAGAAGAAGAGAGGCTCTTAGGAAAGGAATGTGGAGCTTATCTGTAAATTTATGACCCTTGGTAGATAGGGAGAGAGTAGAGGGAGTAAGGAATGAAGTTTCAGGGTGGTCCACCCATAAAACTGGAACTTCTTCCCTGTAGAATTTAAAGGTAAGTCATGATTATAACATGATGTGTTTGATACACACGTCTCAATTGTGTAGAATTGAATTAAATCAGTTCAGACAAGTATACAGGCTCATTAGTTCATGTGTGTGTGTATTCATTAGTTCATCTGTGCAGGATAAGGGAACTCCAGGTTGGTGTAGTCCCTCTGGAAGAAAAACAAAGTCGTTAATTTTACAACTGTCCTCCCTTCTTCCGTGAGTGCTGAGAAAGACTGGCTTTCTTAGTTCTGGTCAACGTTCTTCTTGACACCTTTTATACCTTGAGGTGAGAGGTCATTGTGTGTGTGTGTGCTCTAACACACACACACAGTGGACTGTTAGATTAACATCACACAGTTCCTGAAATAATTCAACATTTCTTATGTTCCTGGGTTTATACGCTACAAGACAAACCATAAGGCTGTTCTGCCCAGTTATTTCTTGATTTAACGGTTACTTCCTGCTTGATTCACATGGTACAAAGATCACATGGCTAAAGGTAGATACTGATGTAATACAAACTACAGCCAGCAGGGGGCCAAACTCAAACTAAAGAAAACAATGTCCAGATAGGGACAGAACACTCCCCACCTGTTATCTTTAGAAAACACCAACTTCATTAACTCCTGAAGAACATGATCTGAAGGTCACTACTTGCTCTTGTAGCCTTCTTCGGAGAGGAAGAGGCCTTAAGTCTGTGATGGGTCTGACAAAGAGCTTGGCTCCTTCTTGTCTGGAGATCTTGATCTCTATGCAGCGGACCTTCCCATCTTTGCTTGGGAATGCTTTAATGACCAATCCCATTGGCCATTCGTTCCTCTTGGCTTGAGGGTCTTTCATAAGAACGATACTCCCAGCGTTGATGTTTGGTTTGCTTGAATGCTACTTATTCTGTGTCTGCAGCGTTGAAAGATATTGCTTCCTCCATTTATTCCAGAAAACATCTAGGAGGAATTGAACCTGACGCCAGTGCTGCTTGTAAAGATCCTTGGCATCAAATTCACCAGGAGGAGCTGGGAAGTTACCTATCTTTTGTGTAAGAAGGGTAGCAGGGGTAAGCACTGTAGGATCATCAGGATCAGCAGATATTGGACCCAAGGGTCTCGCGTTTATGATGGCTGCTATTTCTGCCAGAAGAGTTATGAGAGCCTCATGAGTAAGCCTTGAGGATCCTTCCTGCTGGAACACAGCATCCAGGATTCTCCGGCGCCATCCATGTGGGAGGAGTGACGAGCATTAAAAGTGCATGTGTAGCCCTGTTCAGACAGGTATCTCTCCACACGGATTCTATCTATGTTTGAAGGAACCTTGAGCTCCCTACAGGCCCCGATGAAATTGGTGCCTCTGTCTGAGCGGATATGTTTCACTGGGCCGCGAATGGAGATGAATCGCCTCATGGCGTTCACAAAGCTTGATGTATCCAAGGACTCAATGATTTCAAAATGCACTGCCCTGATATTCAAACAAGTAAAAATTACTGCCCAACACTTGTTGTTGGAGTGGCCACCTCTTGTGCGCCTGGTGAGAACAGACCAGAGCCCAAATACGTCAATGCCGACATTGATGAAGAGAGGCTCAGCGCTTAACCTATCTGCAGATAGGTTGGCCATTTTCTGGTTTTGAAATGTGCCGCTTAGCTTGTGGCATGTGACACATTTATAGATGATGCTACTCACATGCCTTCTCACTCCAACTATCCACAGGCCAGCAGTGCGAATAGCACCCTCAGTAAAGAGGCGCCCTTGATGACGAGTCTGTTCATGGTAGTGACGCACAAGTAATCTTGAGATGTGGTGGCTGCCAGGAATTATTAGAGAGTATTTCTCATCATGCCAAAGTCTTGCCTCTGTGATGCGGCTTCCGACTTTCATCAAGCCCTTTTCATCCACAAATGGATCCAGTTTCTTGAGACTGCTGTCTTTGGGAATTTCTTTCTGGTTCTTTAGGGCACTCAAGCTCTGTTGCATAGGTTTCCTGCTGCACAGCACGGATAATGACATCTTTGGACTGAGAAAGCTCATCCACCGAGTATGCCGTCTGGCAGTAATGCCAGCCTTTGCATTTGCTTGGTCCTAATGATGATGTTTTCTTGAAGAGTCGACCCACATGGATCAAATGAGTGACAGCATGAGTCAGCGACTTCCAGGCAGAAAACCTCTCGAAGCTTTGTGATTCAAGCTGTACATTTGAGGTAGTGGTGCTCAGTGTAGACACTTGAGGTCTTACTTCAGGATCCAACTCTGGGTCTGGAATTTCAAAGTTTTCTTGCCTAAGAAGACTCTGTCCAGGATTTGCCAAAAATGCTGGTCCTGTTAGCCATGTGGTGTCCTTAAGGTGAGCTGCAGGAATGGCTCTAGTAGCATGGTCTGCAGGGTTGAACTCAGTAGGTACATGATGCCACTGTTCAGGTCATGTTGATCTTCGTATGTGTTGGACTCTCTTGCTGACAGACATAGGAATGTCTAGTCTCGTTGTAGACGTAACCTAATGCAACCTTGCTGTCTGTGTAGAAATGTGTAGCATTCAGGTCAACATCGATTTCTGAAGTGATGACCTCAGCCAGCTCTACTGCCAATACCGTAGCACACAGCTCCAACCTGGGTATTGTATGTTCTGGATGTGGTGCAAGTTTTGCCTTACCCAAAACAAACCCTACATGATGTCACAGAGGATACAAAGCTCTCGCTGCTTAGCCCCAGAGAGGGACACTGTGGCATATGTTCTTGGGATGTGCAGACTTTGAAGATCTTTCAGGGAGTTTCTCCATGCCGTCCACTGCTCCACTTTGTCATGTGGTAGTGGGGAGTCCCAGTCACCTGCTTCCATGGTAAGCTCGCAAAGTACTGCTTTGCCTTGAACAGTAACCGGGGCAACAAAGCCGAGAGGGTCATATAAGCTGTTTACTGTTACTAGGACACCTCTACGAGTGAACGGCTTATCTTCATCTAAAACTTGTAATGTGAACGTGTCCGACTGCAGGTCCCAATTCAGTCCAAGGCTACATTGCACAGGCAGCATGTCAGTGCTGGGGTCCAGATCCTTCAGGTTGTTTGCATAGGCTCGTGAGGCGAAGGCTTTCATAAGCTCACTGCTGTTTGATGCGATTTTATGCAACCTGAGGTTTGAGCATGCAAGCATGTCTTGGGTTCTTTTCAGTAGGCTGATTACAGCAGCTTCTGAGGGCAGCGACTTCAGGCCATCGTCCACATAGAAATCCTGATCTATGAACTGTTTGACATCCGATCCAAACTCGGCCTCACCATCTTGTGCTGGGCGCTTCAGCCTGTAAATGGCAACAGCTGGAGAGGGGCTGTTGCCGAAGACCATAGACTGTATATAAAGATGGACGATGTGACAGCTCCCTCAAAGTGAAGCCAAAACATCTCGATCGCCCCCTGGTGGCTGGCTGCAGTAAAGGTCACAAACTCCGCCCCCTCCATGTTAGCGGATGGGACATGGGCCAAACTAAAAAATCAACCTACACGTCAAATAAATTTTTCCCAAAGATGGTTCCTGTCATTTCAGGTAGCTCTTATCATGCTGATGTATGTTCAAGTGTTCATTTTTCTGATAAGTTTGGTTTTCATTAGTTGTTTGATGCTATAAAAAGGGGATGTGACATCTGTGATTGACAGCTGCTCTGAATGAAGCTGTCGCAGAGCCAGCACCTGTGGACTTCTGCTCAGGAGGTGTATGTGGGAATGTCGAGAGGACATGAACGCTAACTTTCCATAACCTTCCTTGACTTTTAGCTGTTGTATTTACCTTATCAACAAGATAGATAGATAGATAGATAGATACTTTATTCATCTCCAAGAGAAATTCACAACAAGTCATAGTACAAACAGCGGCAATAACGGTTAAGATTGGAGCAGCTAGGCTAGCTCAAAACTTCAGGAGGCATGTGCTCGCCATGGGCAGGGCCTCAGTACTCCCTGATCTCTACTGCGCAGACTCTGGCTCCAAATGACGTCACTAGGGCAAGATGGCAGTGCTCGTAAACGTGATATTTTGGCTTCACTTTTATACAGTGGGAGGAAGTGGAGACACGTCGTCCTTCTTTATATACAGTCTATGCTGAAGACGTGCACCTTCGTGCAGTACTCAATGATGTCCTTGTTGAGGTCGTTATCTTTAAACCATAGAAACCTCAAGAAGTTCCTGTCCTCCTCTCTGACCAGGAAAGAGTGGAACATTTGCTGTATGTCAGTAGTAATAGCGATGGACTCTTTCCTGAAGCGGATCAAGACTCCAAGAAGGGTGTTGTTGAGGTCTGGACCTGTGAAAAGGGTATCTTTCAGCGAAACTCCTTCATGTTGTGCACTGGAATCGAATATCACACGAGTCTGACCTGGTTGTCTTGGGTGGTACACACCAAAGGTGGGAAGGTACCAATGTTCCTCTCCTTCCTTTAAAGGAGGGGCAATCTCAGCATGGTCATTTTCGAATATTTTTGCCATGAACAAAAGGAAATGGTCTCTCATCTCTGGTTCCCTGGTGAAATTGCGTTTGAGTGCAGAGAGCCGTTTCAGTGCTTGTGCTCGATTGTCAGGTAGGCAGCGCCTCCATGTCCTGAAGGGGAGAGGGTTGGTGTTGTCCTTCTGGATCCCTTTTTCCATTGTCTTCAGGAAGGCTTCGTCTTCAATTGAGAGAGCTGTCTTGTTATCATCTTTCGTCCTTTGGAATACTGTACACCCGAGGTGGTTTTCCTCTTTGTCGCAGGCGTTCTCCTTTGAGGTAGCCCTAGGTGAGGTCAGTTGGCAGAGAGTCATTGTATCTTTCTTTGATGAAGAGGCGTTTGGGACAGGGCTTAAAGAAAGATAGACCTCCATTCTCCAGTGTACTTGTGAAGAGTGTGTTCACAGTGGGTGGTTTATGAATGTTTCCTAAACAGACATCTCCCACGATGACCCACCCCAAGTCCAGTCTTAGGCATAAGGGGCGTCATGAGGACTGTTTATCTGTTCTGGACTGTTCAGTCCAGATGCCTTGTGCACATATGTAATGTCCCTTGCAAGAAGTAACAGGATTTGGGCACTCTGGTAGCTCACTCCGTAGAGCGCGTACCACATTATTGCGGCGGCGCGGGTTTGATTCCGGCCTGCGCCCTTTGCTGCATGTCACTCCCCCACTCTTTCCCACGGCTTTCTTGTCTCTCTCTACTGTCGCTATCAATAAAGCAGAAATGCCAAAAAAATTATCTTTTAAAAAAAAAAAAGAAGTAACAGGATTTGAACTTGGTGGTCAATATCAGGAATCTGAACAGCTACAGATTTTAGGTGAACATGGTGGAGTGCAACATCTGGTGTGGGGATTTCTGATCTGTTGTTGGGGATCTGATCACATTCAATCAGGGTAGGGAGAGGCAGACACACTTGTCCATTCAGAGATTTGATTTGGTAATCACTTGCTCTTCTTACAGCTGTCTCAATTACTCCTGCACATGTCTTCAGCGAGTAGGGTGAGCTGGGGCCATCTTCTTTAAAAAGCTAAAAGAACTCTTGGCGAGCTAGTGACCTGTTACTTTGGTCATCAAGTATTGCATAGAGCCTTACTGCTCTTTCACGTCCATGATGGGAAGACTCTAACAAGACAGATCTTGGAACAAGACCTGCCACTAAGGTCTCCCCCACAGACACTGGTGCACATGGCTGCTGCATCAATAGGGGTACCTTCATCCTCCCCACCATGCTCTTCAGCAATGTCTGTGGCCTTTGCCTTCCAAGGTGGAGGTCCAGTATGTAAGACTGTGTTGTGACCTTTGCTCTCACACTCTGAGCATTTCATACTCACCTTGCAGTTTTTGGTGAAATGAGATGTTGACGCACAACATCTGTAGCAGATCCCATTTTCCTTAAGGGAAGCCTTACGATCTTCAAAAAATCTTTCTCTGAAACCTCCACATCTTTGAAGAAGGTGGGACTTCCTATGTATGGGGCACTGCTTGCCAGGATCCACAGTTTTCTTTTGGGTTTTCTCAGTCTTGGAGGGTTGAGTCACCTCAGTTTTATGGACTGACTCTTTGGGGTCTTCAGCCTTGAGTGGGAGGTCTAATCCAAGGCCAAGTTTTTCCCCATCGATGTCTGCAGCTGCCTCAAGGACTTCTGCTTCTGCAGTGACAGCTGCTGCCTCTTTCTCCATGTTCAGTGTATCTAGTGATGCGTCTATACGTGCCCTTTCTACTTCCATTTGCATTTCTTTTTTAGCAAAGGATACTCGTGTTCTTGCCACTTCTGCTTTGGCACGAGCAATGGCTGCTGCTTTACTTGTAGATGAAGTGCTTGAGCCTTTCCCTGAGCCTGTGGCAACAGACCTGATTTCCAACATGTTTGCCTGTTTTTGTTCCAGTTAGACAAAGGATGAGATTACCTGTGTTAGTGTTGCCTGTGTTGTAGCTTTCTCTCTTAGCTGTAACGCTGCAGCGATAACTCCAATCTGCTCAAACTTGTTGTCCAGCCTGCTAGAAAGCTCTCGTTACACTGTCTTGTCCTGCATGCACATGGCCCTGTGCAATTTAACAAGCAGCTAAACACCTTCCCCTATCAATCACTGGAGACTGGGATTGTCGTTCATCAGTTTATTGACAGAGAAAGGGTGAAACTGAGAAATAAAACAAGCACAAAAATTACTTAAAATTAGATGAGTTACAAACACTGTGTAATGATACTTGTCTTAACAAACAATAAAGAAAATACAATTACACAGTCTATAATGCTGTAGCATTATGGTCAACATAAAGTTTATAAGCAATAATGTGACACAGTTATACAGTGTATTAAAACAATCTGCACCGCTTATCTGAATAATTAGAATCAACCTACAGCATCCATAAACTAAGAGTAGCTCACCAGGCCACTGAAAATATGGCATAGTACCATTCTTGTATGAGCTATCAATTGTCATCAAATATTCATTTTCCATGTTAAATCTAACACTGAAAACCAACAAATATATAAGAACAAGTATATCAGTATATGTTAACACTACCGAGAATGCTACCAAAGGCGTGGAGCGTAGAAGATGCCAGCAGATTGAAAAAGGTAAGTGGAGACAAACCATGAGGCTGTTCTGCTCAGTTACTTCTTGATTTATCAGTTACTTCCTGCTTGATTCACATGGTACAAAGATCACATGGCTAAAGGTATATACTGATGTAATACAAACTACCGCTAGCAGGGGGCCAAACTCAAACTAAAGAAAACAATGTCCAGATAGGGACAGAACACTCCCCACCTGTTATCTTTAGAAAACACCTACTTCAT
>OMKZ01054472.1:0-13559 GCA_900302535.1 Neoniphon sammara
AATTTCTCTCCAAACCACAAAGTAATATAATGTTTAGAGTTGCTTTTGATTATGATAAAGAACAACGCTTTAAGCCATGCTGTCTACCCATTAATCCTAATATGGGCTACAAAGTGGGCAGATGAGAAAACAAAACTAAAATTACTGCCAAGTCTCAGAGGAAATAGTGCTTTGTTGTTAAGTATCCTGACTGACTGATCGTGCTATTAAAGCAGCAGATAATAGGGATTAACACACACTCGACTTCTCTTGGCATAAGAAAAGGATGTTCCCTCTTCTCAAATTATAATCAGCGTACTCAGTTATACTCAACACTCAAATTCTTTAGTTTTGCATTCAATTTGAAGGCCTTGCAGAGGCACATCGACCTGCCATGAATGTCTGCTTAAAAATGACAAGCTACCAAGACAGGGAGCTTGAAGCAAGGTTGCAAATAAAAACAAAAACTAGGTGTTAGAATTTTGGTTTTAAACTGAAAAAGATATATATTTTGTGATCAAATTATATGATCTACTTGCACGAAATCTAAATAAAACATGAACTACATTTAGTTTGTTTTTTTGTCCTTTTTTTCCATGTGCAGGATAAAAAAAAAGAGTGTGTGGAGAATTTTTAAATTATGTAGACCTACCAATGAGCATCTCTGGCTCAAGTACCAGTGTTGCCAATGCCATTGAATTTATGCCAGAGTCCTGTCAGAGATTATTTAGAGCTAATGCATCTGACTTCATATTGCTGGTGCACTTCATTTTTGCAAGCCAAGTATTACACAATACCTGTTGCAATTAAATCCAAAATACCTGTTGTGAACTTCTAGTGTTACATTTTAAAAAGTGGTAGAACTATAACTGAAACTACATTAAAAGCTAAACATTTTCTAAAAACCAAACAAAAACTAGAACTACAAAACCCACACTGCAAACCAACTAAAACAAAACTGAATCTCAAATAAAAATTGAATGGTGCACACACAAAAAAACTGGAAGACAGAAAAATCCCATAATAACTTTGGGCTCTAGCATAAATGTTCTCATAACTACTGAGAACAGACAAGTATTTCACCAGGCTGCGCAGCTGTCCTACATTATATCTCATATGCGAGTGATTCAAATGTGGATATCGATGCGCAACTGATCGATGCGCAAACTGATAAATAGCTTACATTCATTAAAAGCAATACTCCACCGTTTTGGGCACGATACCCCTTTTCCAACTTACCCAGAGTGAGACAAGATGTTCAATACCATTTTCACCTCTGTGCATCCATTGGTTTGCTTCCAATGGACGCACGCATAAAGACTTGAAGTCAACAGGAGTCATTAGCCTAGCTCCGTCAAGGTGAAAAAATAAACCTTGGACCAACTCCGAAGCTGTCTTGTTTACACAATTTAACATGTGTATTTGAAGTACAAGTCTTGAAATTAAAAAAACAAAAAAAACAAACAAGGGTTGTTTTAGGAGAAGTCAGATAAAACGACTCTCGTTTTAAAAAACAAATTCCAAGACATGTATTTCAAATACACGATACATCTAAATAATACAGCTTCTGAGTTGCTGTAAGGTTTATGTTTTCACTTTGGCTGGGCTAGGCTAATGACTCCTGTAGACTTCAAGTCTTTATGATAAGTCAACATGAAATCCTATCCATAGGAACCGAACCAGACCAAATCAGAAAAAGGGTATTTTGCCCAAAACGGAGTATTCCTTTAAGTGACATGGTGACTGGTCCACATTTTAATGCCTCATTTCTGTTGATCAAAACTAAAAGCCAACACCAAAACCTTAGTTAAAAGGCACTGCCAAACACCAGACTTTTCCCAAGCAGCTAAAACAGGCTGGCTTAAATAGGCTATGAGCTAACATAGAGTGGCAGCCATTTTATTGCCTCAATGTATTTCAATTACACTGTCTAGCGCCTCTACATACCTCAAGGAACACGACAGAGATCTGTCGAGCCAGTCCTCCAACATACCGATGCGTGCCACTAATGTACTGGGCATTTCATTTCATTGTCACTGGTTAGGGTTATGATTAAGACCTTGCCTTAAAGGGCATTTATTCATGTCAGCTGTCAACATCACTCTGAATAGGACTGTCTGCTGAGTGACAAAGGTGTAAATATAAATGGATTGTATAAGGAGTGGTATTACATAGAAGCTGAAATGAAGAGTGGACACTGCCACGATCTACCACGTCATTTACATCTTATAGTAGGAACGCACTGCAATTTTTTTGTTTGTTTGTTTGTTTAAATGAACAAATTGAACCATTTTATTGGCATGACTGCCTAAAAAAGGCAGTGGGAAAAAGTGGGAAAAAAGGCCCGACGCAAGTTAGTTGAGATGTTTATGGTGATTGATGGGGGCAATTAAGCCAAATGATGCTCTTTGAACTCAGTGGGCTTATTATGATTTTTTGCACCCCAGTTGCTAACAAACTGATACTGGTTCTTGGCCGGGCTGCTGACCTAACCCCAGGGACTTAAATTCAGCAAGACAGTGAGCTAGCAAAGTGTTATTGTTAACCTGGACAGCTGAGCAGCGAACTAATGATGTGCAACTTCGGTAACCTTCTAAGAAGTATAAATACTGCAAAGACAGTTATATTTTAAATTCCTGTACCACTCATTCCCTTACATTCCTGTACCACTCATTTCCCTTAGTTTATATATGATTTATATGTTATATATATGATTATACTATGGTGTAATTACATATATTTTATATATGATTTATATGATGTAGGCTATGAGTTCAAGGTTCAAGGTAACTTTATCAAATATAAAGCCTTCATTTATATCGTAGGTCGTATATCGTAGGTAACACACTCATTTGACGCTGAAAAAGTGTTCATCAAAAAATGGAATAGACACATTGTCTGGCCACTACATTGAAAAGACTTGCCTCTTTCGAACGGTTAGTACAGAAATTTAGTAATCACAGGTCACATTTTTACAGGTATCAGAGATTTTGTAGCTTCGAACTCAGATTGCCTCCCATTGTGTCCTCCTACATCTCTGCTGGACTCAATTTTTAAATATAAAGTTGTCCGTAGTGTCCTTATCTTTTATTGTCTCCTGTTTGATGTAGTTTTTTACGTACTTTCACTTTATACAGCATATCAGCAACTTCTGGTTGTTTTTAAATGTGCTTTATACATAAATTTGACAATGACTTTGACTGGCACAAAACAAATTATAAGTACAATTTATGAACTGTTTAATATGCACAACCTGACGAGTCTGGATTCTCATATAAATAAATGGGAAACAGACCAAACGAAATAATCCCAGATGCAACCTGGCAAAAAATAACAGAGAATTTACTCCTCCTCAATATGCCTTAGGCATGCTGTAGTTCATTTCAAAACTGTACACGTCTTCATTGGTTCAAAGTTAGATTATCTATAATCAAGACGGACTAAGACTCCGCCTTTGATCGATGCAAACAGGCTCCGGCCTAAAATATTTGGGAAAACAGTAGACCCATCTCCATTAACTGCATTGTTTGGTGTAGCCCCTAATGGATGCCCCTATCAATGGTTGCAATATCAATATGATGTCCTTTTGCTTTCTGTTAAACGGAAGAATTATACTGTCAAAATGGAAGGACTTTCCCTTCAACATATAGCCACTGGATCAGGGAGGGTATGTGCCATCTCAAGTTTGAAAAAACTGGATCTACTATTAGAGGGTCCACTAGAAAATTATATGCCATTTGGCAATTATTTCTATCATTTGTTGAAGATATGGAAGCTATCAGTATAACAATGTGACCCTTGTGTTTTTTTCTTCTTTTTTTAAAATCTATTATCATTATTATTTCTATTCACTCCCTTAAATGTGTGTATGTGTATTTGTGAACATGTGTATATGAATGTATTTATATAGGTATATTGTTATATGGATGTCTGGCTGTATGCAAATTTATTTAATGATCTAGTACTTGGGAGGTGGTGGGGTTGACAGGAACTTAACTGTCATATGTTCAAGTTGGATTTATCTTTTGTGATATATTTGAAAATAAAAAGACCTTGATAAAAAAAATTGAGCGGCAGTGTTTGTGGCTGTACTTAAAAAGCTATCCTATATCCCTGTAAATTTATGCTTAACTGGAAGCTGGTTTCAATACATCATCATCAATATCACGCTTATCAACATATGTTAATACATATCAGAGTGTCAAAGAAAGATATCACAGGTCAAACAATTTGACCACCACTGTGTGTTATCTGCAGCCTCGCTTCTTCTGTATTTAAACAGAAGGCCATGCATTATGCACATACCTCATTGAATGGTATCTTGTGGTTTGTTTTCATCCTCTGGGGCAAGCTCTTCCATGTTTTTCCAAAGAAATGCTGGTGATTCCTATCAAAAAGAGTCACTCGCAGCTGATAGGTCACACCTTTTTCCCCCTCTGAAGTTTCCTATGTGCAAAAAGAGAGGAATCCAGATTAGATAAGCCACTGTAAGCCCTAGCCATGACAGATTTCATTCACTCTTGTATAGAGAGAGTTAAATGCCAAAAAAAATCTGGCAATTTCATGGTGTCCTGCTTATCAACAAAACATGCATAATTGGTAGAACTTGACCGTAAGACCTTAGTAGAAGAATAGGATCTACTCAATTCAGCATCCATCTAGCAAACCAAACATCAGCTATATCAATAGAATGTCAACTTTTACAGTTCTTTTCTCACTTTCACAAGCCAGTCTCACCAAACTCGATCATGCATGCAGTGTGAATAAATTTTAAATGCTGACGTCTCAATGAAATAAAGTGTTTGGTTAAGTATCTCTATGCCGAGTTTACCAGACGCCCCTAAATATTCTTAAAATGTCTTAAGTGTTGGTGTACAAGGTGTATAAGATTGGTAAGACGCGAGGTCAAACTAAATCGGAAGACTTTTGAATTGAGCTTGGAGAAGAATGTACACCTTTATCTCATGTTTAACCTGTCGGTAAACTCTATTCCCTAAGTTAAAAGGGAGAGGACACTGAAGTTGGGTGGGTTAAACCTCCAAAGCTACCTATAGCAACCTAAGCTCTGTCTCAGACTTTGTTTTACTCTAATAGCAAACTAGCAGCAGCTGTATTCAGGCAGTCACCTGCTGAAGGTGAGCTGCAGTCAGCCGTGTGAAGCTGATATGGAAGCCGTGGGACTGAGTGAAGTGACTCTCTACAGCCTGCCGGACCGTCTGGCTGGGCGGGGGAACCAGCCGGCCTCTCTCAAACGCTCCTCTCCAGCCGTCCGTTATGGAGGACATGTCTTCTGGTTTTAACAAGCGTTAAAACAGAAATGTGCGTCACATTACAAAAAACTTTCCAAAAGTTATCCAAAACACAGCCGTTAAACTGAAAACTGTATTTTTTCTCTGATCAGATTTTCAAATCTGCGGCCGCCATATTGAAGTCAGATTCCACTATTTTGTAAACAGGTGCGCGTAGAAAATAAAAAATTATGTTCTCAAGATAATTTACGAATAAAAATAAAATAAACTATAACAAAATGAAAAGAGAAAGTTACGTCTTATGTTTCGTGTCGTTATAAACTACAATTGAACCTCTAAATCAATTTTTCAATTCTGGTCCATAACCCTTAACCCCCTACATTTGGTATGGCCCTTCGCGTTGCATCAGTTACTATGGTTATGTTAACGTTGCTATGCAGTTGTTCTCCAGGAATTGCCACCGTCTGTTTATATATCTATGATCGCCACCTAGTGACTCCACTTTCTTATTGTTTTTGTTCAAAACAGCAATCATATTGCTGATGATTGCAGATTTATTTATTTCTCGTTGAATGCATTTTAATTTGACTTATATAATCTCTTTAACTCAATAATTCAATTAATAAAATTTAATTACATTTAAAAATAATAATAATAATAATAAACGAGCGTTTATTTTGAAAGGTGTGACCGGAAGTCCTATTCTTATTCTGGTACACTTGATCACGTTAACCATCGATATTTCACAGCGGAAGCGACATTAACAGTGCAATGTTTGGGCTTTTCGGGAAAAGTAAACCTGTGAAACTTAGGAGTTTCAATGACTCTAAAAAATATGGAATTGCAGCCAAAAACTTGAAAGAACTGCTCCTAAAAGGCTGCAAGTTATTGCAGGTAACATGGTTTCTTTCACTTTCTTCATGTTTTATGACTACTGTTTACATTACGGTACAGCCTATTCTTCGTGCTTCAGGACCCTGTATTAGGTCCTGAACAATAGCTTGTAGTATATTTTTATGAGGTAACTCTGAAACTGTAAATTACGGCTCAAATCCAACATTTAACCACGCGCCAGACATCTACTCTGTCACGTTACGTTTCTATCTTGTAACGTTATGGAAAGAATGCTAAACATGATTCAAAACTCTGGTAATTTAATGCTACCTGTTTATTTGCAAATGCATGGCGGGTAGCGACCATTTGTTCAATTATGTTTAAGTAACCGCTGTGTGGTGGAGGGTGAATTACCAGTTAAACAAGTTATACGATGTATCTACGTTTTCTGATAACAAAGGAGAGTGCCAAAATTTTTAACGGAGCTCTTGTTGGCGCATTGTGGTGCGCTGATGTTGCTATTTTGTCCTCCTCCAGCTTCATTTTCAAGGTGAATCTGGGTCGTATTTGAATTGAGAAGAAAGTGGTCGTAAACGCAAATTTTAACTCACAGAAATCTGTAGTAATTTCTGTTTCATTTACGTGGCGAATCAAACAGAACCGACGAGTCTGACAAGTCTGTACATTGCGTTTGTATTGGAGGTCCCGCTCGTTGGTTCGCGTGTGTGCTTGTATGGGGACGGGACGGAGGTGACGGAGGAATACTTCTCGACCCTGCCAGATCACACTGAGCTGGTTCTTCTCTCCGGAGAGCAGGAATGGAACGGTAGGTGAAGCAATAACTCGCTGGAGGGCGGCAGAGACTCATAAAAAAATCACACTCTGTCTGTACATGTGTAAACAAAAGTGACATTGCACCGGGTTTTAACAGATGCAAAGCACCAAAATAAAAACCAAGGATATATTTACCAAGGAATCTGTAGTAGTCTGAATACTAAGGGGTCAATTTATTGAAATCTACAATATGGCAATGTCCTTACTGTCACTGAAAGTTTATTATTATTTGGCAATGCAATCGGTGGTGAGAGGTAGGTTAAGATTAGAATGAGTGTGTTTGTTCCTAACCCTTATAATCCCCCTGCCCTTGTAATTTCAGTTATGTGTGACATAGACCGGCTACTGAGCACAGACTCACGGCACTCTGATCAACTCATTGAAGCAGTCAGGGAGCTTCTCTCTGGTGAGAAATCTCCTAAAATGTGTAAACGCCTTGGTGAACTGCTGCTGAATTTGAAGGACGACTCTGAGCTGGAGAGCAGGGAGGACCATGAAGACTGGTTCAACGGTGAGAGGTCCCCTGGCAATGCCTGTTCACAAGGGATTTCATACTGTGTGTGTCTTGGTTGATGGATGAGCTGTTTTCTGAAAGATTGTGGGTGATGGGAGCAGGGGTGTTCACAAATTTCTGGGCCCTGCGCAAAAGCCAATTTCTGGGCACCGCACCACCACACTTTTTATATATATTTTTTTTTTTATCTTTAAAAGGTCACATGTGGCCATATTAGTTGAAGCTAGAAGGTTTTGCAAAACTATGTAGCTAATGACACAACAGCTTATCTATCTAATGAACTACCTTCATGAATAATTGCTTATTTCTGCTTTATGCAGAAATATGTATTAGGCAAAATTATTACATTGCTTCAGTACACTTCATCAGCTATCAATAAATCATGTATTCTGTAAAAAAAAACAAAAAAACATCTGGTTTCTGTGAATCCCCTAGTGTATTTATTATTCTACCTTTCAAAAACCTCACCCTGGTCTGAATCAATTAATCACTCAGAGCTACTAGCTATGTAGCAACCAATCATGGCTGTTCTCTTCAAGCAGGGCTCCTCCCTACCTGCCAGTCATCGCATGTGCAGGTCTGAATGGAGCATCAGTTGATGGAAAGAGATTAGAATTAGAAATTAGAGATTTGTTTGTTTTTGTTTGCGTAAGCGCCGGTCCAGACTATTTTCGGAAAACAGGGAGCAAAGCAGGGTCTAAGGGCCAATTCTTATTTTATGGACGCACAAGTCAGTTTGTAATCTGATTTATTTTGCTAAATATCCATACTAAATTAGTCTACTTTAAACCAAACTGAAAACTGTAGTCCAAAATAAGCATTTCAGTTTCATGTCTTAGGAGGGCCCCTCTACCTTCAGGCCCTGGGTAGTCAGTCTTTTCCCCCCCACTGGGACGCCCCTGAGTGGGAGAGGCTGCAGTTGTGTCTCTATAGTGGTCTGCAGCGGCTGTTTTCAAAAGGCAAATCTTGTATTTTGGCAAGCTGTAATTAGGAAGAATTGACCAAAAATAAACAGAAAAAAAACTCCTTTGACTGAAGAAACAGCATGGCAAACACTTACACCTCACTCTCCTCAAATGATACCCGTATTTAAACTAAACAGAGTATGAAAGCCAATCTTGCAAATCTCTGAGCAATGGGACACAGTTTGATCTGTACATAATAGTGCTCCATGAATTACTTTATGTCAATATAAATGTGTCTGTTGTTGAGTTTATTATTAAAGTAATACTCCAACTTTACGGGCAAAATACCCTTTTTCTGACTTACCTAGACTGAGACAAGATGTTCAATACCAATTTCGCCTCTGTACGTCCACTGGTTCGGTGCCTATGGGTAGCATTTCATGTTAGCTTAGCATAAAAACTTTAAGTCTACAGGAGTTATTAGCCTAGTTTCTTCAAAGTGAAAAATAAACCCTACAGCAACTCTGAAGCTGTCTTATTTACACAATGTATCACATGTATTTGAAATACAAACCTTGAAATTAAAAAAAAAAAAAAACCAAAATGAGTCGTTTTAGGAGAAGTTAGATGGTAGGAACTGTAACTTCAGAACACAAATGGAAGGATACATGTGTTCAGTGTGTCAAAGCCAACATTGCAAATCTCTGAGCAACGAGACAAAGTTTGACCTGTAAGCAGTAGTGCTCCATGAATTACTTCATGTCAATATAAATGAATCTGTTGTCCAGTTTATTAAGTCTTGTTTCATCTTAGGCATTGACGTCCGATTCAAGACAAAGTCTGCCTATATGAAGTACAACTGCGAAAACAGGATACGAGGCTACATGAAGGAGGTAAAATTCAGAAGGCCTGACCCTTCAGCTCTGTTAAATGATGCTCCTCTAATAGACGTCAGTCTGCCTTTTATTTGACAATTCCGACGCAATTTTCTGTCTCCGTTTCCAGGTGGACAATTTCGCAAAAAGCATACAGAAAGATAAAGTCAAGGGAGAGTTTCTGAAAACGGCAAAGTGCCTGATGGACATGCTGAAGTCACACAGTTACAACGGCTGTTACTTTGACAGGACCGAAAAGACGTTAAATCGCTTCTGTACAAAGGAAGGGTGGTTCCCCTGCCAGGTGACACAGATACAGTCTGTTATAAAAGCAGATATCAGAATCAGAATACTTTATTGATCCCCGTGGGGAAATTAAGGCAGTTGCAATTGTTCCCATATTAGGGATTACATATGGTAAAAATGCACTCTGGTGAAACAGCAAGGCTTGATAAATATCCATGGCATACATTTTATGTACAGTTACACAGGATTGCACCAACCATCGATATTTAAATTGTTGCAGGTCCTTTTTTTATTCAATCAATACATCATCACCACATTTATTTAATTACCATAATCAAACAAGACCATGGCCTGGGAGTTTGGCAGCCTCTACATTGCATTTCACATCCTGTGCCACGAGGGCCCCATTGCTTGTGTGTTGACTTAGCTGGATAAATTTGTTGACAATTTGACATTAGCCCAGGATTTTCTGTTCCTTTAAGCAACTTCAAAATGTTTCCAGAGCAACAGCTCCTTAAAGGATACGCAGACCTCATTAAAATGTTGTCTTGCATCAATTAGAATTGCAGAGAGCACAACTGGCTTTACCATTGAGGAACTGCCACTGTGCCGTCTTTTCACTTGTCTTCAACACAGTCCCATGGGGCAACTGTTTAAGCCTTCAGAAACTATATGGCTCCTTTTTTAAAATAACAGGAAGCAAGTTGTGTGCTGGTTTATGACTCTTCCTCGTTGTGGCTTCTCATCCCTCAGGGATCATTTGACCAGGACAAGTGCACCTGTCACCACTTCATCAACCCCTATTCCAACCGAGAGAGCCGGATTGTCTTCAGCACGTGGAATCTGGACCACAGGTCAGAGGCTTTAGTCAGTCAAAAGGCGTTTTGTTGTCACCAGGAGTGAGCCAAGCTTAGTGACACATTTAAAAAAAAATAAAGATTTTTAAGGTTTCACTCAGGACTTGAGGCTTGACTCCCAATTTGGAGATTTCCTTTACTTTTTTGTGATTTCTTCTTTCTTTGTGATAAACAACATATAATATCATTTATAACAAACAACACACATTAGGTGTACCATAGAAACCTTTTTTGACATAAACTGATCTTATAAATCATTATGGACATACAGACCCTTTTGCTGTTTGTAAACAGTGATGACGTAGGTAAGGATGCGTGCGCATTTCGGCAACGAAAGTATGGCTGAGTGTAATCATAGTTTGTCAAGCTACACATGGAGATAACCATGAAAGATCGCGAAAACTACCCGAACAAATTAAATTTGACGAACGGCAACTGACTTCCAGATGTGTGTGGTATTACCGAGTGGGTGGAAGACGTTAGTAAGTGGCCCAATATCCAGTGGCCAGAGATATCCACGTATTTGGTGGAGAACCCTGTGTATACACCAGAGAGAAGTTACGAGCATACAAGTCACTGGATGCCTACAACTATGTTGTCTGTGGTCATGTACAAAACGTCAAATACCATGACATAGACTCAGAGTTTTGTGTCTTGAAGTCAGAAGTCCTTTCAAGTCAAAGGCAAGGACACAAGACCACTATGTAGGAGGCATGGGTCATAGTAAATGCTGTTGTATGTGCAGTAAATGTTCTCACAGCAAATTGTACCTGCATGGCAGGGTGAGTATTATTTTGTCCTGTTGCTTTTCTAGCTTGCTCAGAGTTAAATGATATAGTTGTAGTGAAAACATGAAATCTGCTTCTATTTTACTGTAATTTTCTCCCCTTTAAGTTATTACTTCCCTCATCATATCAAAATGTCTTTCACTGTAACTCAATCATGATAAATGGGGCATGAAATTCACATTTTCATGAACTACACACGTCTTCTTGGTTCAGAATTCCAGCTGCTGATATTATATGTATTACGCGAGCATTTTTGATGCGTCCTCAGTCCAGTTTTTGTCAATATATTTGATGGCTTGCAACCATAGACCAGGGTTGCCAAGTCCAGGTTTTTTCTGCGGAATTGGGCTACTTTTTAAGTGTTGCCACGGGTAACCAATTTTGTCTGCGGGTTGGGCTTGGGCAGACCTATGGCATACAGATGATGAATAATGCCTATGAATAAAGATTAATATTTTGAATAACGTTTATACCCAAATCCTGTCAAACAGCACATGTCCAATCACATCAGGATACGGTGTTCAAGTTGAAATAAGGTATAACAGTAAAACATTGTAAATGTCTGAGCTGAAGTAAGGTATCCCATATTATATTTTAAGTTCTGATATACTGTAAATTAAATAGTAAATTAAATTAAATATATATTTATATAAATGTGCAATAAAACAAAATGGAATTGGACAAATTATTCTACAAGGGAGCATTTAAAAGGGCAAAATGTACACACACAAAAAAAACTGACGATACATACAAAGGTATGAAGTTAAATGAAAAAATGTAAACAGATGTACACCAAAATAAACACCATACCAGGGCAAATGTTAACAGTTACATAAGACATGGGGCCAGAAAAACAATTATAGGGATGAGGAGGGGCAGAGATGGTGAAGATGAACATCTGCATCTCTGGGTCAGGGCAGGACACATGATCTTAATGCTGCAATACTGCAGGTGAAGGTGATGCAGGTCTTCTATCACTGCGAGGAGCTTGATGCTGCTGCAGTGAAGAAGATGGACATCCAGTGCTGCATCCAGGCCTCTCCACCACAGAGCACCCCAGCCAAACCTAAAGACATGGTCTGGCACACCAAGGCTGGTCTCCTTTTCATGACAATGCTGTTGTTCCTGTCTGTGGCAGGTGTACCAGCTTTGTAACTGGCCATGGCCTTGATGAAGACATGTTACTGAAAGATATGTAAACACCTCTCTATAACAAATATGAAAATCTCATTTCTTATTAACATGCAGAAATAGCATCTGTAAGTGTGATTATGCACAGCAATTGTAAGAACGGTGTCACCAGACCAACTAACATTTCCTGAGAGTAACTTTAAAAGCAGGTGACAGCCGAACAACTCTGAAGGTCCGGGTAAAAATATGTACCGGTAAATGTTATGAAATACATGTTGATTTCCACCGCTAGACAGTGATAAGCACAAAAGTAATGGCTACTGTTCTAAGTTAAAATGCTAGTAAATTAGACAAATTTCCAAGTCTGAACAGACATTAATACGGTACTTTGACGTCAACAGCTGGTAAAACTTGATTGTATGAAACTTGTGCAGCGTAATCTCAAAAACAGATAAATGACGAGTCCGACTGTGTTCGTCTAGTCCCGGTTAACACCACAGCACGTAGCTTAGCTTAGTTTAGGCTGGCTGCAGAAAAAAATGGTGCTGGTGCTCATCGGGTTAAACGGAGCCGTACTGTGATTGGCTGAACTGCGAAAACGCATCTGATTGGCTGAACGCATTTGCGAAACTTTGAGCCGTCAAAGAAGTCTCAAAAATCCACACACAAATGGAGTCTGCACAAATCCAAATGAATCTGTAAATAAACGCCGTTGTTCTCATATATGTTTGCGATGTATAATATTAACATTAAGCAATGTTATTCCATGAATTTATCAAAAAATAGAAAGCTTACCAGTTCTTGAGCAGCATTCCCTCCTTTTGTGAAACCAGGAAGTGAGACAGGAGTTCTTAGGATTTAGATAACCCTTTTTATTCCTGATTAAATTACCGTATTTTCCGCACTATAGGGCGCACTGTCAATGAATGGTCTATTTTCGAACTTTTTTCATATATAAAGCGCACCGGACTATAAGGCGCATTAAGCGAAACAAAGCAGATAAGTCAGTCAGTCAAACTTTATTAAACGCGTTCTCATTAACTCTCAACATTGTTCAAACGTTAATTAGCGTATTCACAATAGCTCCCAACCTTGTTCAGTTGTAAGACGTAAAAAAACACAGTCTGATACCGCTAAATCAAACGTTAGCGTATTCACAATAATTCTCAAAATTGTTCAGTTATAACACGTACAATACAACACAGTCTGATACCGCTATATAATGATACATGATCTGATACCGATATATAATCCATATATAAGGCGCTCCGGATTATAAGGCGCACTGTCGTTTTTTGAGAAAATTAAAGGCTTTTAAGTGCGCCATATAGTGCTGAAAATACGGTA
>OMKZ01054473.1:0-27517 GCA_900302535.1 Neoniphon sammara
TTCTTGCAAAGCTCTACAGTGTGGCCTGTGTGTGATGTGTGTGTGTGTGTGTGTGTGTGTGTGTGTGTGTGTGTGTGTGTGAGAGAGAACTCATAGGCAAGAACGGACAAGAAAAAGATAAAATGTGTGACCGAGAAGCAGAAAGAAAAACACAGAAAGAAAAACAGATTGAAAGGTATCAAGGGAGACAACAAAGGCATCTTTTCTTTTATCTGCTCCTTAGCATTGCATTCTGTCTCATTTTTTACTTCAAAGATGCGAGCAGTGTGGTGGTGATTCATGAATGCTGACTTTTTTTTTCCTTGCACAAAAACACCCCTGATAACAGTGTCAGCTTAATGCCCAAAAATCAAATCGTGAAATGTAAATGTGCCGCTGGTTCTGATGGAATAAGGTTTTCTGACAAGACAAAATGTTTCCAAGCAACTGGAAAACTCCTGCGGAATAACAGCAGGACTTAGTTTATTTTCACTGCAGTCTTTAACACAGACCTGAAACAGAAACGGAGACAGAGAGAGAGAGAGGAGAGAGAGGAGAGAGAGAGAGAGAGAGGAAACCAAAATGAACCACAAAAATAGCTGCTGCTAATTTCTGGGAAGACATTAAATACGGCAGAATGTCACATCTTGCTAAAAAGAAAAGCGAATCAGAGCTCACTGCTGATGCCATGCGACCAATGAGAGATTGTCAAAAATTAATGAGTGAAGATATGCATTTTTACAGTGCCCTCAATATCTCATCAGATACGTGCACAGGCACACACACACACACACACACACACATATATGACTTGCCTTTACTTGTGTACTACCCCTTTACCCCATCTAACCCTGCTGCTGCAACAGTCTTTTATCTCACCCCTACTGAGAGTGACCTCTTCTAATTTAACACACACACACACACACACACACACACACACACACATACACACACACACACACATACAGGGCACACAGGGATAAGCAATGCTCTATGAGGCTAGTATTGGCATTTGGTTTATCCAGTGGATTGGGTCAATAGTCTGACAAATGACTCACATCTGTTAGGCCAGTCACAGCACTTAGCCTGTGGCCTTCATGTGTTTGTTTGTGAGTATGAGAGGGAGGGAGGGAGAGAGAGAGAGAGAGAGAGAGAGAGAGAGAGAAAGGAAATAGCAGAGAGAAATAATGTGTGTAATGTGCAAATGTGTTTCTATTAATGTGCTTGTGTCTACATGCTTATACATGGTCTGTCTGTGAAAGAAAGGCATGTTTTTGTGTGTATCAGTGTGCATATTAATGCAGTGTGTGTGTGTGTGTGTGTGGCACTTTTTTTTTTTTTTTTTTTTTACAGGATAATTCAATTTAGGGTGCTACTTCAAAAGCGCTGTTTCAATATTTAACTGCAGCTCCACAGTTTGGCCTCAGTGCTCCGCCTAACCCAAATTTAAGAGAACATTTGACAAAATGTAATGGATGTGAATTATTGAGGAATTTTCAAAGTAGAACAAAGATTGCACATCAAGGGAAAAGATGTCGTTTGGCGCAGGCTTTTATTCAACGTGCCTTACAATACCTTGTCCTAGCAGGAATCAAAACCCCCAGGTGTGGCAGTGTGACCGCCATGCTCTTCCTGTTGCGCTACAGTCCCAGTTTAGGACAAAAGTGGGACTGTAACTTAGCAACTAGATCAAAACCAAGTCTCACATTTGCCCGTTTGAGTGGCTGCAAGAGCACATAGATTTAGGTTGCTTGAAGTGAGATTGCAGTCAACTTGTTTGCAGCACTGTTCCGTGACAAGAGGAAATATTTGCAATAACCTTTAATTTAAAGCTGCACTAGGCACCTTTTGGAAAAATCTCAACTTCAATACCCAGAAACAAGGAACATATAAAGTTGTATTATAAATTCCCTGCTCAAAAATCCAGTGATGTGTCAGCGGGGAAGGACACTCTTCTATGTTGCAGCCACTCTTTGTTTTAGACTTTTAGACAGATAAATTAGATTTATTTTTACATAAAATCATGTCTAATTAAAGAGAGGTTACTAAGGGCCGTGACTCTCTTGCTCTCTGTTACTGTACTATTGCAGTCTCTCCACTGACATGTATAACCCACGGCTGAAAGCAAAATCACTAACAGAAGTGGGAGGCTGGAGGAAAGTGGGCAAAAAAGCAAATTACAACACTTTATCACAATTTAACTCCTGGGATGCACTGACTATAACAGATTGATAATAAAAAAGACTAAGAGTATCTGGAGGAGGGGGGTCCTTTAATGGGGAAACGCGCCTTCATCTGTTGAGCTGTGTGCTGCACTAACAACTGTTTCCGTTTTAAATTAAACCATAATATTACGTGACAGTCTGCATGAAATTACAGCAAAAGAGAGAAAAAAAAAAAACACACAATCCTCCCAAGTCGTCTAATGGGTTTACCTCTTAAACATTCAGGGGTAATGCATATTATGTTACATTTAGTGGAAGTTGTGTTCATGCATAATGTATAATAATATCTGCCAGTGTAAGAGCCTGGTGCTGTAATATGTGGCTGCCTAAGTTACATATTATACGCGTATTTAGTTGTGTGTTCCATCCAGAAGCATATGAAAGGGAATAAATGGGAGTCCCTGGAGCGTGAGCCAGAGCTGCACTGAAAAAAACAGAGGCAGTGTGCGTGTGTGTGTGTGTGTGTGTGCATGTAAGTAACTGAGAGTGAGAAAAAGAAAGATTGTGCAGGCGAGTAAGCTTGTGTGTGAGACAGAGTAAAGCCAGAGAGAGAGGCAGGCATGTACGCTTGTAAATGATTATTTTGCATGCATACATTTAACTCTATGCAGTATGGCAGTGTGTATATGGGTGTGCATTTGTACATGTGTGCGTGTGTGTGTACATCAGTGGACACTGTGTGTGTTTGTATGAAGACACATCACGCCCTGCGAACAGATCTCCTCCTAATTAAGACATGAAGCTTGCCACTTTAACATCCTCCACAATGCCCACGGGCACACACATGCAGGTCTCAAGTGCACTGTGTGGAAGTGTTGGGTGTGTGTGTATGAGAGAGAGAGAGAGAGAAAGATTTCCCCTCTGCCCTCCAGTTGCTGCTGCTCCCAAGTAACATGGGATGAGGTTTTGTAAGTGTAATGAGGTGAAAGAAAATGGGAGAAAAATAGAGAGACACAAGAGAGAGGGAAAAGAGATCGGGAGGCGGGCATGGCGAGGGAGACGGAGAGCGGTTTTGCACTGCATCCATTTATTTATTCATCTGTGAGTTTGCGCGGCTGTGCGGGAGCGCTTGCATGCGAGACAGAGATTTCCTCTATGCTTTTCAGGCTCGTAACAACATACTGTATGAAAGCAGTGAGAGACAAAAAAAGGAGGATGGGCGGGGGCTGTGTGAAAAAAAAGTGTGTTTAAGAAAAAGGAGAGAAGGTAAAGTGGTCCTCGGCAGCAGCAGGCAGAACTAGGCCACCTCCATGAGCCTATAGTAGCGACTGGGACCACGCAGACAGCACATCAAACCCACACAGAGCTGAATTAAACTGTACCACACAGATGGGGACGCAGGTCTCAGTATGTCAAGGGGAGCCTGGAGATCTGTTCCCGGCTATTAATAGGCTAAACGCGAATACTACTCGCTTGCTCTTTCCCCTCCGGCCGCTCCGGTGGGGATGAATCAGTGACTAACAGCAGTAGACTGTGGTAGCGCTGGGCAGGTCCCTGGAGAGAATGTGTGTAAAATGTGAAGCAGGGGGTTGCTGAACCAGAGCATGCATCCTCAGCAAAAAGGTTTGCTGAGGACGCTGAGATTTTGGGAGATTAGCCCACTGGTCTAGCTACCCATCAAATTATTTTAATGTAAACACCAAAATCATCCATGCCTGGTAAATGACTGGCTCGAGTGTTCCATGCTAACACTTTAGCATATGTTAGCCGTGTCCCAACTGGGGCCGCCTCTTTCAAAGGTCACATTTGCAGACCGTGACAGTTTCAGACCACATGCTCTGTCCATTGTCACTTGATAAAGCTGCTCTGCTCTGAATCCCAAAATCCATTTCGCACAGTTGTCATTTTGGAAAGTGACACAGTGGCGGAAAGTGAAAAGTCATGTGAAAACTACATACAATGAATACAAATGCATGTGCAAGTTGTTGTTTGCAGTTTTATCTATTTTAAATAAGAATAAACTCAAAATTTAAAATTGAAATGTGATCTCATTTTGTATTGTCACTAGCCACCTAAGTTAAGTAGCATACCTAAGAGTAATGTTGTGATTTAAAAGAAGCATTAAAAGCTTCACAGCTTGTGTTAAAAGTTACTCCTCAACAAAGTCTGCTGACGTTCAAAAAATGGATTTAACAAGTAATGAGTAACAGTTGTTTCATTTCTATGCTATGCTAGGAGGAACCCCCGATGGTGCATGGGAAATGGACCATCCCAATTAGCAAACACTAGCTAGTTAGAAAGTCTTCAGCCCCTCAAAGATCACACCTTGTATAGACTGTGTCCTGAGAAGGAGGCAGCCCCTGAATTGGGACACAGCTATAAAACTGAGCGACGAGATTCCATGCTAACATTTTAGCATTTACTACGTTGAGTATAGTAGGCAATAACTACTCTAAAATTGAAAAAATTAGTTCTTTTATCAGCTTTGAAATGGTACATAATCTTAAATGACACGTGACCAAGTCTGGCAGATAGGCCTGCCTGCAGAAGATAAGTAAAATCTGCATTTAAAAAAATAAAATTCATATACTGTTTGAAATAGACAAATTAGTCCTCTGGAGTAGTGTGGACTTGGCCTTAAAGGAAATGGAACCTTAAATAGTGGTCACCTCAAATAGTTCCAAAATATTCTTGGCTGCATTGTTTGATGTTAAAAGGTCAGTCTTTCTACTATATGCTAGTGATGTACTACCACTCAACATAGCGTTTGCTAAAGTGTTAGCATGGACAACCAGATTGAACGATGTACTAGGGATACATGGATGGTGTTTTTTATGTCATGCAGGTAAATTGACCAAATGGCTAATCTCCTAAAAACTTGGTGTATTCATTTAAATGAAGAGAAAAAACGTTACATGCAAATTAACAAAACTTTGAACATCAGTGTATATTTAAGACAGAGAACTTGGGTAGCAAAGTACATACAGTGCCTGAAGAGGGATTACAGTCAGTTTAAGAATTTTATCTCATGGCCTAGAATACTCTCAGCTGTCCAAAAAGTCATCCACAGAGTGCCTGTGAAGTCCAGTACTGTATCATTTTAATTAACTCCCAAAAGGTAAAGGCAGGGGTTTGGTTTAGGGCAGGCTAGATGAACTGCCTCCAGAGCCCACACACCATCACATTTGTTCTGTAACAGAAGACCCTGCCACCCTCATGATGAAAGTTTAATTCAGGTAATGTCTTGTAGGAAACAGCACATTATCAAGACATTTATAATCTACAGGGAGAGAGGGTTAGGGGTTGTTTAAGGACAGTGTATCAGTGCTTTTAAATGTTTTTCAGCATTTTTGGGTCCCAACCAGCAGCAATGGTCTTGATCTACAACTTTAATCTGTCCATAATAGTAATAGCCCTTCTCACATTCAAAATGGATGTTTATATCACTTATGATAAGGAAACAGCATGTCATCAACCTTTTTATAACGCAGGGTAGAGGCTAGACCCAGTATAGACCCAAGTAAGAATTTAAGTAACTTTTTTCTCTCTCTACTGTGGCACTATTCCTGTCACATGAGGAAACTTGTAAATATGTTGTAGCTTGATGTACTCTCATATCCGGTATATGCAGACCAAGCAGAGTTTTTTCTGGAGGACATTTCAATGGCTGCATTCTAGAGTCAAACATTAAAGCAACATCTCAGTTTGTTTTATCATTATTGATTTATGTGGACCTATTTTGACTCCGTAATTTTTGTTTAATTTTCCCAAATATGATTAGATGTCAGGAAAATGTACTTGTTAAATTATGCTTTACTGTAGCAAGCTAGCTAGCTAAGTGACCAGGCTACAGATATTTGGATGTGATAGCTACATGTTGTTAGGAAAAAAACTACTTTTATTGGGATATGTTCCGGCACAAATTTGTGAAAATCATTTTGTTTGCCTGACAAAGACCCCCGCTTGACCAGAGCTATGATGTTTGTGCTGACATTGCCTTCTTTTTATCATTGACGTATGACTGTGATTGCACCTGTACCCAACTTGGTTTAGATGTGCACACCATTGTGCTGTTTCGACCCTGTACAAATGTTTGCCACTCTGCACAACATCAAACATATTCAACTTTTCTTTGTGGGTCTGGTTTGCATCACCACCTATGAAGCCCAAATTCCCTTGTTTCTCAGACACAATGAATGGAGGCAGTTTGCTGAAGAAGGCTGAGGCATAATGTCAGTAGTCTGCTGAAACTAATGACCACTGAGAAGCTCCATCAGAGTATTTGATGGAGCATTACTTATTCACTTTCCCTACACAGAAATTTCTGGGGCTGTCTGGGGTTTTGAACCTGTAACTTTGTTTTTTTAATAACCCGCTTCTCTTTCTTTCTGGCTATTGCACTGTGTTGTATAAAATGATAAAGTGTAAAGGGCTAGAGGTTTTGGTGGCCTGGGTCTTTACAGATTAAGCCACAGGCAGGACACACTTACCCACCTCTTTATTTATACATGCAATCGATGCCACAATATGTGACAGCTATTAGGCCGAGGTTATGTGAAGCTAGGGCAAACCAACACCCTCTGACAGTCATGGCAGCACAATAACAGCTGCCCATTATTGTGCTAATAATATCTGCTTCATTCACCCTGACTAGCAGAGAAGTCCATTAGGCTAAAGGCTGTTTCAGGACAGGGTTGGATTAGTGCTGTCAAAATGCCACAATTTTCACTTCAGGACCTGTTCTAGTCCAAGCGTCACGGTCTCGCATCCAAAATGCCATCATGGCAATAAAAAAATAAAAATAGAAACAAAAATAAACAAATAAGAATTTCTGTTTCAAATTGTTTGGAAATGCAATCATAATAAACCTTGTTTAATTCATTTATCAATTATCAATTGCCATTGAACATAATTTTGAAGAGTGAGGGAATACTACAACAAAAAGGGCTTTCTGTAGCACATAGCGTGCTTCCCTGCTTTTTATTGCACCGTCATCAGAATGAAGCAGATAATTACCTAAAATCATGTGGGTTATGACTTTGTGATAAAAATTTACAACAAACTTAACTGAGGTATAAATAAATAAGTTTGATGAGGATTATGTGATTTTCCCCCCAAGGTGATGAGGTGCCTTGTTGTGTCCTGTTCTCGGCTGTGGGTAGGTGGAGCAGAGACGACTGGGCCACACTACTACTGATACTACTGACAAGGATGCACAATGTATTTATGTCTGTTAATTTCCTATTTTGCAAATAAATCCTTTGCACCTTTTGTTCACTTTGTGTGATCTCCACCTTTTGTTGCTGGCTTTGGATAAGATCATGTGCCTACAGCCTGTTGTAGATAACACTATCAGGCTGGAGGTGGTTTGAGGACATGCAGGGCTTTTAAAGCATACTCCCTCGGTCATTTCCATCCATTAATAGCAACAATAAAGCTTTCTCAGACTAACAATACAGGAAGCGACTCCACAGTCTGGCTGGTGGTTACACAACCCTTTAAATATAATCTGGCTGCAGCTTAAAAAACTTTTGGGATGCCACAAAAATAACAACACACAGCAACTACAAAGCAATATCTAATGGATATGAGGACACCAGACAAATGTCTATTCCATTCTAGGTAATTCTAGGCTGTCACTTTAGCATCATCTTTCTTAAGATCAGCTGTATGTGGTCTGCATATGGTGTATTTTCCATTTTTGAGAAAATCCAAAATGAGTAACAAGAAGTTTTGAAATGACTGAAAAGGAAGCATGTGCCCCAGGTAACACCCTGTAGCCTATAGGTAAACAGGTTCAAAATGCTGCTTGTTAAATGTGTCATGGTTGAAGAGGTTTTTTTGTGGTGTAGATGTCCTTGTAAGATCCAAGAAGTGCACTACTGTATGCTTTTCCATCCATACCTCATATAATGAGGAGCTGGAGACAGATGCTGATTTCTGCCCAGCCACTTTCACTAATTCACAACAGATCGCAGCATTGCGAAAAACAGCTCCAGGGCGCAAACACACACAAACAAACACATGCGTACGTGCGCACGGAGCTGCAGGCATGAAAATCAGCCATCCATGGCGGAGGAAATATTGGTAGGAAGTGTGATGGTGTGGAAAATAAACTCAGGAAGAAGAGACAGCTCAATTCCTCTCCTCAGTTTTAGACTTTGCATTAGTAGCGTCATGTCTCATGATTTGCCTTTTTTTTCCTGTAACTGATAGCTCAAATCTTCTCTCATATGCAATCAGGCATCATGTAATCGTCTTGTGTAATCTCAAACCGTCCCATTACCAACCGGAAGGCACTAAATAGAGCACGACCCTTCATCAATGCTGAATAATTCTCATTACATTACATTACGTCATTTAGCAGGAAGAACATTTTGTCAACAGTCATCAAACAAACTGTCTATCACAGTCTTTATCATTTTGTTGTTTTCAATAGGGTCTGGTATGATATGTTAATGCAAATTCTGTTTTGCAACTGTTTTTTTTTTTCATTTTATTTATTTATTTATTCTTTGCTATTTCTGACAAAATAGCATGTGAATGCATTACTGTACAGCAGCTAGTTTGTAAATCCTGGATGCTGACCTTTCCTACCCGCACATGAACACTGTATACCAGTTATGGCTAAAACACAAATAGTCTATTATTGAATCAGGTTGAATCACTACTGTGCTCCATCAAGCAGAGAGCGGCAAATCAACAGTTCAGGTTTATTTTCCCCAGCTCTCTGAGCCACAGTCTTTATTGAATATCACAATTAAAGTGGCTTATCATTACATACATTAGCTGTAATGATTTTGCAATAGGAAAATCAAGCTCTCGCAGCATTGGCAAACATATACTTGATCATTACGATTATTGATGTTCACAATATAGAGCTTACTGGTGCCAAACATAAACACACACACTCACATACAGCCATACACACACACACACACAGAGGCAGATAGACACACATGACATAGCAAGTGGTGAACAAGCACATGTGTTCCAATGCATTTTCACTGTCAATGTGGAGACACACATGCGCACACACACACACACACACACAGCAGTAAACGGAGAGGACATGGTGAGCTGTGCGCTGCTACATCCATCATGCCCACTGAGTTCAACACTGCCAAGATGGAGACTGGCATTGATACCAGGATACACAGGCTGCCAGTGTGTGTGTGAGCTGTGTATGTGTCTCTTTTCCTTCTACTTCTGTTTACATCGCTCTTTCTGTGGTTGTGTGTTTTATAACTGTGCATGTCTGATTTTTTTCCCCACTTTCGGACTACATATCTTTAGCATGTTTGACATACACACACACACATAGAGACATTAGTCACCATGAAAAGGGAACAAAACAACAACACAAAAATAGATAAATAATAAACCAGGATTTTCATAGCTGGGGGTTATTATGGTATGGCCTATTGCTGCACATTACTCATGAATATAAATACCAAAAAAACGGCTTTGACAGACATATTTTCTGATGGCTCCAAATTCACCCGCTACTCTGCCTGTCCCTGGACCTGGGCAATGAAGTAATGACTTGTGATGGTACACTGTGGAAATATGGCAAGGAGCATCACTGGCACTGGACAGACAGATGGAGAGGACAGAGATGGAGAGATGGTGGGAGAGAGGAAGGAGAGGAAGAGGAGTTGGAGGATGCATGACAGAAGAGAGTGGGGTAAATATGTTTGTGAGTCTTAGTAATGACTGGATACTCAACTACAGACTGTGAAAATATACACTCTATATCGTGTCTATATGAAGAGCCCTTCAGTATCTCAAACAATATTAAAAAACACATTTAAATGATATGCTAATGAAATAAACACATGATACACAGTGAAGACAGCTTCAGAGTTGCTGTAAGGTTTATTTTTTCACTTTGACAGAGCTAGGCTAGTGACTCCTGTAGACTTCAAGTCTTTATGCTAAGCTAACACAAAATGCTAATGATAGGAACCAAACCAGTGGATGTACAGAGGTGAAAATGGTATTGAACATCTTGTCTCAGTCTGGGTAAGTCAGAGAGGGTATTTTGCCCAAAATGTTGGAGTATTCCTTTAAAGCTTTAGCCCCATTAGTGCTGAAAAACAGGGCTCTCTTCCTGTTTTGTGCTGTAAAGCAATGAACTTTTGTGCTGTACAGCAGCAACACAGCAGATATGCCATGAAATCTGAGGCAGTGACACACAATGTACGATGCAGCGTAGAGGCTGGTAGCGGCTGCAAATTTTCTCAGCTGTGAGAAAATGAGGTGCTTACACCTCAAAATCAAGATAGTGATTGTTTTTTATGTTAAAATGCTTCACACAGCATCTTTATGAAGCATGCTGGGACCTTAACTCTAATTTGTCATTTTATTATTTCAACAAACAGAGGGTTCCTTGAATCTTTATGGTTCTATACACAAACTACACCATTCTAACCATGGAACCCCGCTAGAACCTTCTTTTTTCTGGGTATGGGACAAAACTATATTTTATAGGAAAATAGCAAAGAAGAGGGGATAGATGAACAGTGTACTGAAGAGATGGAAGAGCATGGGGTGAAAGACGGCAAAGAGAATGTTATTGGGTTGACTTGATAAATGGTGAAGTAGACAGCATAGAGAGTAGGAGAGAGTTGAAAGATAGAAGGAAAGAGAGGAAACAAAGTGGAGCAAATGAAGGATGTCGTGATAGAGGGAAGGGAAGTATGGTGGGAGAGAGAGAGAGGAGCACGTTTCTGGGCTTGAGAAATGAGCCAGTAATTCTTGGAGGTGTACAGTGTCAGCACAGCATGAAACTAGATATCTGAAGAAAGGTGAAATTGAAAAAGGGAAAGACAGATGGAGGGATATAGTGTGAAAAAGAGAGAAAAGGACTTGCATGGACACTAAGCTAATGAGTCAAAATATAACCTATGTGATACAGGCATAAGAGAGAGAGGGATGAAAATATGGAGGGAGAGAGAGCAGAGAAAAGGAAGGATAGAGGGATAACAGGGTGGAAGAGAAGTGAGACAATGCTTGGTTTGATGATGAGACGATGAACCTTAATTCTTGGAAACAGGAAGGAAAGACATGGATTTAGCTACAGAAGAGACAGAGAAGAGAGAGATGAAACAACGGAGGAGTGCAGGGCAAAAGAGGGAGGGAGAAACTTGTGCCTGGGCCTCAGCTATAAGCCAATGACTCTTGATATACAGTGACAATATCGTCAGGGAATTAGATGCCACTGGGACAAGAGAGTGAGGGATGGAGGGGTATGGGATAGGGAGGGGAGAGAGAGAAAGAGAGAGAGAGAGAGAGAGAATATATATATCAGGAACTATGTGTCATGGGAGAGGGATGGAAAATAGAGCAATGGAGGGATATCGGATGAAGGACACACCAGGCGGGAAAGGTTTCTGTTTCAGAGAGAATGACTTGACAAATATGAGACACACATAGCAGGGACAAGGTGGCAAAAGGAGGGATAAAAGAATGGAGAGTTAAAGGGATAAAAGAAAGACGGGGCAGCATGATGGACAAATATAACAGGGACAAGACACTGCACAGTTTTTATAAGACCAATTCAGAAATGTTTGTACAGACATTTTGTGCCAGTATTCCAGTGGCTTTAAACGCTCCAAATTTCATGGTGAAACGTTACAAGTCCTCACAGTTTCACGACAGAACTTCATTCATGTCAGAAAGCATGCAGACTGACGTGCAACACTGAAACTCTCAACAGAAACCTTGAAGTTAAGGTCAGCAGCTCTCTGCCTATTCAATGGTAGTCACTTTGGGATGCAATGGGCCTTTAAATGAATTATTTTAGGAAGAAACATTACTCAAAATTAAAATAATAATAATAATAATAATAATTGCAGGATTTAAGGCAGGATTTACTACTGTTTTTATGTATGTAGCTGCACTCCTATTAAGCTAATTCCCAAAATTTAATAAAAGTAAGTATGGGCCAAATGATTTATTACTCTGACACTGGACTGGAGGGATAAAAAAAAGATATTAAAAAAGGGGGGAAGGCAATGAGAAAGTAGACCAGCGATGAAAGAATAAATGGCAAAAGCAGGGAAGTGGTCATGGCAGGCAGTGTCATCTACTCCTGCCTTCAACTGAAAAATTCCAATCAGGGCATAGTTATCCATGCTTTTTTCTGATTGCATTGACAGTACTCCATCTCTCCTCCATCTTCTCTTGGTCATAAGTTACTCAGGATGCAGAGTACAGTTGCTGTTGGGCACAAAACTTCAGGTCAGAGAGGACTGAACAGAAAGAGGTGGAGAGGGGTAGGATTTGAGGAGAGAAGAAAGAGAGAAGTAGAAAGGGCAGGCAAGAGAGAGAGACAAGGCAAAGGGGTGATTGGCGAGGATATGAGGCAAGAAGACATGTTTATTTTGGCCTGAGTGATTGAGCTAATTGAATGTCCTGGAGTTCAGTGAAGAAGGCGCTATATGTCATCGCGACGGAGGAGGAGAGAATGAGCGATGAAGAATTTACATTGGGCAGAAAGAGAGATGGAAGGATGGAGGCACAGAGAGACAGCGGGGGATCAGATGTACAGAGGAGAAAGAGATACGGTGAGAGAGGCAGAAGAAAGACAGAGGAGAGCGAGAGAGGATGTTTGTGGGCTAAATTCACGGTCGCTGATGTGGAGTGGAAATTGGACCGCACATCATAGGGACGGGAGAGTGACACGAGAAAGAGAAGGATGAAAGGGTGTGAGATGAGGACAGCACTTTGCCACTGCCGCTAGCGCCTGCCAACATCAAATGGGCAGTTTTCAGTCCAAATTTAGTGAATTAAAAAAAAGTTAGTAAGCATATAGCTTAATCTCAGTACCTTTTGACATGATACCCCTGCCAACAATTAACACTGTTAAAAAAAAAAAGAAAGAATGCACTGCCACCTATGGTTAGACCAATATAATAGTTTTTTTTTGACCGCAGCTATATAAAAAGAGTCTGTACAGCCGTTGCAATTACATTTTTATTTTTTTGCACATTTTATTATTGAAGGCAGCAATCTAGCCCAGAGTTTCTTCGACAAATTGAATAGGTACAATTAGTCACCGTGGCTTAAGAAGCTGTTAAGCACAATTTCATTAGCCTGGGATCCAATGGTGAGTTTTAGGGTCACATGATGGTCTAAATGCTGTTTGCTAAATGCTTTTCCACCCTGACAAGAATAAAATTCTGGGTAGAACACTGAATCCTTAAAGACTGCATGGAAATGAGAAAATCTACAGATGTTGAACACTGGCAAATATATACTATCAACAACTTTGAGTCTAAAAATATCAGTTTGTGTCTTCATAAACCAGTGCTGATTGAACTCTAGAAACATATAATTGCAAATAAAGAAAAAAAAACAGACCTTATAAACAATAACTATATCCTAAACACTAATTGCATGTTGCTTAGATGAGCAAATGAGCACAGTACAGTGCATAATTACAGCCATCTAAAGTAGGGTACCATTTGCAGGTGCTTCATGAAATTGGATCAAATTGTGAAAAAATGTGACCAGTATGCAGCTTGCTATATTAAGACAGTAGTAGCACAACATTATTATGAGCTTACCCTATGAATAATGCTTTTCCACAGGCTAACAAATGGGTCAGTAAACTGGAAGAAACCCATTGTAAAGGAAAGTGGCCAAACCAGTGACAGCAATAAACAACTACAATAGGACTAGCAACTGTAACCTCCTGCTGTTATGTGCCGCCCCTCCACCAACCACCCACCCACTCACCCAACCCCCACGCCACAGGGCAAAGTGGCCCGAACACTAATCCTCTCAACAGTAACGGACAGCCAGCCAAAACAGCTTGCAACCAAAATGCCAAGCCTCGCTCAGGGTGAAAACAACTCTCTTTCCTACTTGGAGCCAGTTTGCACAATAACTGAAGTGAGCAGCCCACGCGTTGCCATTGTCCTGCAGAATCCTCGCATTGCATGGCACGATTTTTGGACGTTTTGCACAATAATGACTCTTCACTGTAATGGACAGGGATGCTCTCTGCCAACAGGTTTTTTATGAGTGAGTGATCAGGTGCCTGATGCGGAAAGAGAGAAAACTGAGTGCATGCCTGATTAAAACCAGCTGAGGTCAAGTATTGCAGAATACACTCCTAAGGATGAATGGGTGCATCAATGCAGCAACATGGTCTCCCATGTGTATAAACTGTTTCATGATCTGGGGGACAAGCTGTCTTGTTAGGAATGTATTTCAATGGAAAAACAGGAAAAAAAGGCAGGAAAAAAGCTGCTAGATAAGGTTCCTCCAAGACAATTGAAATATCTAACTAAAGTCAATCTTACAGAGTGAGTATTTGAAGTAGTTAACCAACCTACGACATTTGCTCATAAAACAATTGCACTTGATGATAAATTAACCATTGCTGGTGAAATATTGAGCCTTAAATTTCAACAAGAAGAAGAATAACATACCTAACATGGTATCTAACAAGAGTGAAAACTGGTAGAGCAAGACAGAAAAGGCAGAGCAGTGTGGCTTAGTTCAGCTCAGCACTGGTATGGCCTGTGTCATGACTTTTTTTTTTTTATGACTGGCTTCATGCCAAGGAAGGGTTTTGCTGAGCATGCGTGCTATTTTTTTTTTAGCACTTTGCATTTTCACATTCATACAGTTATATAGATTCCCTACAGAGAGATGTTCAGTACAACAGTTTGGCACTGATCAAGTTATTGATTAATACTTATGACTCAACATTTACTTTGCCAGGTGCTGAGTTTTCTGGCTTTCAAATCTCACTACCAGTCCATACTCTGTTTTGGGCCCCCAACACCCACTCCCAACTGATTTGCATTTTCAGCTGCTCAACAGTGGATGATGGTGCTTTGAGCGAGCGATGGGCCTCAAAAGACTCATTCTCAAGCCAAAAAAGCATGATAACCAAGCAGTATTATTATTGTAGTATTTTGTGATGAATTACTTAGCTTCCCTGTCTCTGCAGGGAAAATGTGACTTTAATGTTTGTGTCTATTACAGGCCACTTTAACTCCACGGGCCAAGTCTGGGACCCATTCCTATTACCGACCACAGAGGCTAATAGGAACGGTGATGTCACCACCTGTTGTATGACATTACCTGTCACCAAGGACCAGGCACCCTACTTTTCACCATTAGAGGTCAGGCTTCACAGAGATTTTCATGTGGAGTTTAGTTACTCTTAAATGCAACTATAGAGTTTCATGAGAAACATGAATTATCTTTGTGGATTTAAGGACTTGTGTAGGTTATAATGCCTAGAAGTTCTCTGCCCTTGCCCTTTTTGCCTGATGGAATTTATCAGCACCCAACTCCTAACCGTTATCTGGCAGGTGGTGAGCCAAGAAGGACTGACCTCCAGTTGCACTGACTACAATATTAAAGTCATTGTTAAGGACCATGGTGGTGAGGAGAAAGCTGAGCCACAATCTCTAAATTTTCCAGTAAATCCTTGTTCTGACCTTCACCAATGGTCTCAAGCTTTGGGTTGCCACCTACATTAAGAGACGGCGGATACAAGCAGCCGAGATGAGGCTCCTCCGCAGGAATCCAAGAGGACCTCGGTATCTTGGAACTGCTGTTCCTCCACTTTAAAAGGACTCAGTTGGAGTCAGGTGTTTGGAGGCGCAACTGCCTACAAGGAGACCCTGGGATGACCCAGGACATGCTGAACAGACTACATCTCCCACCTGGCTTGGGAGCTCTTAGGGATCTGCCACGGGGAGGTGGAGGACACTGCTGGGTAAATGAAATTGGACATCTGGGCTGTTCTGCTGCCCTAAGGCTAACACCAACCTTACCCAGATAAGCAGCTAGAAAATGGACGGATGGATGGATGGAACAGGACTATAAATCCTGTTCCCTATACATTAGGACAGAGTTGAGATTAAGAAAAGGGTTAAAGAGTCAGGGTCATGGCAGGGTTATGAAGTGGACAGAAATTAGAACAAGGATTAGGACAAGGGTCAGGGGGCTGGGTTTGAGGAACGCATTAAGGGGTTCAGGTTACAGCTAGAGTGCTAAGATAAATCAAGGAGATGTCATTGAGGAACTGAAGTACATGAATGGGGTCAAGAGAAATATTTGTAGACTGCATCAAATGGTTAGGGTTAGGATGTTAACTGGAGCTGAGAATGGGGTTAGGGAGATGGGGTTAAGAATAGCATCAGTGCTGGTTAGGATGGTGACTGAAGCATTTCGAAGTGTGATTAAACTGTTTTATGGAGATGAGAGATGGAAGGGGCAAAATGTGGCTCGAAGGGGTGGAAATAAAGGGGAGAGAGAAAGAGAAAATGAGAGAAGAATGAGGGAGAAGGAAGAGGAAAAGAATAGAAAAGGATAGGAAAAGAATGGCAGGAGAGGAGGAAAGTTAGAGAAATAAGTTAAGACAGAGAATATCCATCACTATGCCATCTCTCTCTCTCTCTCTCTCTCTCTCTCTCTCTCTATCCCTATACACACACACACACACACACACACACACACACATCAGGTCGCTGCTGTTCTCTCTGGAGCAGGGTCAGGTTAGTTAAAAAAAATTAAAAATGCCAACCTGAAACTACGATTCAGATAACACTGACAATTTCTTCACAGATTTCTGCATAATTTCTACATGATTTCACCATTCGGGTCTCGGGGAGGTGTCACCTACAGAAGTTCTCCGACGACTCCTCCATTGTCGGCTGCATCACAGATGACAGGGAGGAGGAGTACAGAGATCTAGTGGAGAACTTCATAGCATGGTGTGATGGCAACCACCTGCAGCTCAACATCAGGAAAACCAAGGAGCTGGTGGTGGACTTCCAACCACCCCTGTCACCATAAGGGGGGAGGAGGTAGAGATGGTGAACACCTACAAGTTCCTAGGGATTGGTCGGACAACACTGAGGCCCTCTACAGGAAGGGACAGAGCAGGCTGTTCTTCCTGAGGAGGCTCAGGTCCTTCAACCTGTGCACTAAGCTGCTGCAGATGTTCTACCAGTCTACAATAGCCGGTGTCATCTGCTTTGCTGCTGTGTGCTGGGGAGGAGGCATCAGGACTTGTGGCACCAACAAACTGGGAAAGCTGGTGAAGAAGGCTGGCTGTGTTGTGGGAATGGAGCTGGACATCGTGGAGGCAGCGACAGAGAGGATGATGAGAAGGAAGCTGAATGCCATCATGGACAATCCCTCTCATCCTCTCTGGGCTGAGCTGATGCGTCTCAGGAGCATGTTAGGGTTAGTTTATGTCTTCATCCTGTGGTCAGCCAGCTTTTTCCAACAGCTTTCTCCTTTCCTCTCACATCAGTGGTCATTTTCTCTAAAGATCAGGAAGGTTGCTTTTGTGTGCTTGTGTAGACATAAGGCTGTGTAATCTAAGCCTACAACAGTGAGTCCTGTTAATCCACTCTAGTCTACATACAAATTATGGCCACAACCTGACTACACTGTGTGACACAGACTACATTGCAGCCTGCCCCCCTCTTTACACTATAAGTAGATTGCACAGCACAGCAACATACTTGTAGTAAGAACAGCTGGTTACTATTCTTCCTGCTAACTGTTAGTTTTATATTTAAAAAAATCCTTGGATCAGCAGCTCAGTGATGTAAATAAATCATGAACACAAACACTAAAGGAGCATTGTTCTATTGTAAAATGGTTTAGCAAGGTGGGCTAAGGTTGTTAATTCCCACAATGCCACAATGCAAACACCCTATGGCCACACTTAAAAAGGCATTAAGTAATCTATGACTTTTATTTACCTCTATCAGCAACCAAGGCAGACAGGCAGTTGTTGCTCCAAAACAGAGTAGGAGCAGGAAAGTGATTTTATTATTATTTTATTTATTTATTTTTTTTGCTGTTTTTTTCAGCAGCTGATGAATTATTGTTTCATTCTTTGATATTGATCAACAAGCCTAACCTACACCAGCAGATATAATATGGTCCATTTGTTCTATAGTACAGTAAAAATATTGCTTATTTCACCTATAATGCACTTAATGTATTACCCTCCAGTGGAAGTTCATTCATCTGAAATGAGAAAATCTCTTATGGCCACATTGTTCTGCTGCAGATGCACTACACTGCAATGACAGTATCACTTTTCTTCTTATTCTAGTTACACATTGATAATGCATTAACACAGGGATGCTCTGGTTAAGACACTAATGTCAACACCATGGCTGAGGTACAAACTGTGTGATCACAACATCCAACCATTCAATCTGGCCTAGGACTTTTGCAAATGCAAAACAAATTTAAAAAAAGATACTGCACTAATGTATGTGCAAATTAAAATATTGTTTGGCCCTGTTTTTTGCCCGCTCTGTGATGTAAGTGAATCAGTGTTACAACAAAAAATGCATGCTGGGATATCATAATTGATACCCATGCCTAATCACTTTTGTCAGTCATCTTGCTATGCTACTGTGAGCCCAAAACTTTGGCCAGGATAGCTCCATAGACATCAGGCTGCATGCATGAATGTGTGTGTCTGTGTGGGTGTTGTATGTGTGTGCTGTGTGTGCATGCGTGTCTATCTGTATGTGAGTTTGCATGTCTGTGCCTGGAAGTGTGTGTGAGCCTCATCCAGCTGAGAGCAAGGGATTTGATGAGTGAAATTGAAATATGAAATGGCTTCATAATCTCCCTGCCAGACAAAGACACGAGGGCAACGGGTCAATCCCAATTCACACACTCTCTCCGTCGGCAAGAACAGCTCTAATGAAATTTGGCTTGTAGAAAAAAGACCTGGCCAATATCGTCACACGAAGACCACTCTGGGAAATAAAAGTCAGTGAATTGATTTTTTTTTTTTTTTTTTTTATTCTCCTCTGGTGCTGAGCGTGCTCGTCACCCCATTTGCCCCTTCAGAGAAGGACAGAGAGACACACAGAGTGAGAGCAAGGGAGAAGGGAAGGTGAAAATGTGAAATGCAAAGCAAAAGAGGAACTGAAAGAGAAAGAAAGCGTGAATGAGAGTGGGAATGAACACGCATGCACACACAGCCCCTGAGTATCATTACAGTAAAGAGGCCATAAGAGGAAAGCCAAGGTTTAATCACCTGGTTCTGTCATAGAGGGCAACTGCCTGGGGAGAGAGAGAGAGGGAGAGAGAGAGAATAAAGAGAGGTGAGGAGGGCAGGGTGGAGGAAAAAGAAGAGCAGAGCGGAGAGCTGGAGGGAATTAAATGATGGAACACAGGTGAAAAACAACTGGGATGAGAGAGGGACGGGAAAGGAGAGAAGGAGAAGCGAGAGAGGAGGGTGGGTGAAAGGGAAGAGAAACAATAAGAAAAGACACCATGAGGCAAGCATAAGAGGAGAGAGGTGGAATAACAACAGTGATCATATCAGACTGTGTGGGGATCACGATTCAGAGTCGTACCTGAAAAAATCTTAGAGTTATTTTAAATAATGCAGTACCTGTTTAGGCGTTGAACAGGCATACTGACTAGTTGCACTGTGGGGTTTCACAGTGCACACTGACGCAACATGGTGCAAAGATTACCAAGAGCTGCCTAACCTCCCACCATAATCACCATGATACAATTAACATAATATTATGCTAATGAGGTCATTAATTGAGAGCAAACATTTCTATTTCCACACTTGTCCTCACATAACACACGGGTGGTAATATGAACTTCTCAAGCAGTAGAAAACTGTGCAAAACTGCCAAAGATCGACTGAAACGAGGACAGTTTAGACTCAACTGATGGTCTAACTGATAGTTTACCTTTAAAGAGGCCTGGTAGTTTCAAGAAGATCAGTTTCCCCCTGTAATACGCCAATATGTGAGATGTTCCAAAGTCTAATCAGATCATTTCTACAAGGGGATAGCAGCTGTGTTACTGTTTTCACAAGATTACGACCACACTAAAGGTCTTCCACCCAGGTCCACGCAAACCCTAAGACCTGAGACCCAGCCCCAGACCCGCACGGGTTCAGATCGTTTTATATACAGTCAGTCGAGTCTGAGTCTGGTCCCGTTCTATTGCCACGGGTCACAGGTCTGTTTAGCATTATGCCAGATGCAACAAAACTGCAAAGCTGATTCTAAACGAGTTGCGTTTGTCATCCATCACCGTGACAGCAAGTGGACTTTTAATCTGAAATAAGGAGTGGATTAGCCGTGATGTTTCAATCAGCAAGAGAGGAAGAACAGAAAACCTGGATGTATTTTACCAACTTTCTTGGCAAGGATGATGGATTATATGTGTCACAGCCAGGCACAGGGGAGGAGGCTGCTAACATTACATTAGGTAAAACACAAAGTTTTATTTTGACAACTTATAAATTAATGTTAACTTGATAATAGCAATCAGCTGTGAAATCGCTGCTGATGGTCTGTCTCTCTCGGCAGGGTTTGGGTCCAACATTTTTCGGTTCTGCATGGGTCTAGGACCAGCTTTCAAATAATAGAAGGGTCTGGTTTGGTTCCAGGTCATACATTTTTGGTTCAGGCATGAGTTTTTGGACCTGTGAAGACCTTTATTCATACACACACACACACACACACACACACACACACACACATCACCATGACGGCATAATGTTCTGTATACCATGTACAATACTGGTAGGAGAGTACCTCGCCTGCAGTGCAGACAGGCAGTGCAAGACATTCAATCACGCTTTATTATTTTCGGTTTAAAGATGAGTGCCAGTAGCCCTCAATCAAATGTGATGCTAGGTCCAAAGAAGCCTATTAAAAAAGCTGCACTGACAGTCATTTATCAAGATGTGGCTGCATTTCTTTATTCCTGCAGGAGTTTTTTGGAGACACTAAGCATACATCCAACAGCAGGGATGTTAAATCTACACTGTAAAACCCTATATTCCCATCAGGGAAGCATACTGCGTGCAAATGCACTGTTTACAGTGCATACTTTGTTCTGCATGAGTTGATTTGTGCTTAGAGGAGGGACGGGATGTTTAAGTTGCTGTGTGAATTTTAGTATGCAGGGACAAAAAAATCCCTTGTGTATGTTCTATTCAGAGATTACTATTTTCCTTCTTTATTTTCTTACTTTCCTCTGTTCCTGATTATGTTTCTTGTACATGTATATTTAGCTTTTCAGTATAGCTTTTGCCAACATACTGGATTTGAATGCCCACATAAGCAGCAAATTAGTTCAATTTAGCTCACATGTAGCATAGATTAATAATTATTAAGATCAGAGTTTATGTGTACCACAAGCATGAATGCCTACTGCATTTACTGCAAGCAATTATTCCACTGAGTAGTTAGCATAATCGTACATTCATTTAATTAAATATAAAAAGATCAAGGTGTAATTTGTACATGCATGTGCCTACATAAATAAATTGGAAGCACTGTGTCCAGATTTAAATTCTGCATCACAAAGCTGGTAAAGAGAATATTCTCTCTCAGCAGAATCACAGCTCACTGACTGCCCGCTTTGGACATTTTCTGGGCATTTTTAGCCTTTGGCAGAGCCTGTTCAAAAATGCTGTGACGACGTCCCATTTTACTTCTGCCTCGGCGTCAAACTGACAGTGTCCTGGCCCTGGACCAATACACTCAAATGACTTCTTTTGTGGTGCCAGCCCTAAACAGTTGCTTTGCCCTTTGCTTTTGCCTTTTCAGTCAAATTATGACATGCATAATCATCATGGGGTGGGAATCCGCAACAATGCTTCAATCCCCCACTGTACCAGTTGTGACATTTGAATGCATCGATCACTGCCAGGTCCCCTTTCCCATTCTAATGGTGCCTTCAGGTGATTCTTGCAAGCTTCTGCGCCTAAAATTCAAAGCAGCAATTTGGCAGCTCTTGCTTTATTTAGCAGTCAAATGCCACAGGGTTACTTTGCGCTGCATTGATGAAATGCACAGCAGGCATATAATCAATGCATTCATTAATTTATAAGCCAACAGCTAAGGTATACATACACTGAATGCACAAAATGTTAGGGATAATTACTCTTGCACTGATGAGATGAATTCAGTTAAAAGTCATTTTGCCCTATTGATTTTCCTTGTTAAATCTATACCAATCATGAAAGTGGAGATATCAAGAAAAGCAGATGAGTTAGAGAAAAATATTCAAGCTTTGAGACAAGTGAGATGTGGATTATGCAAAAAGAGGCTCCGACTCCATCTCAAGAAGATGCATCCATGCTGTCTACCCTAAATGTCACATCGCAACAATTCGCCTATCACAGAACATTTCCACTTTCCCAGTTGGATTTATCATTTTCATTCATGCACGCATAACTGTGATATTTCCAACAGTGGTTGATGGCGGCACTGGCCTTCCCTCCCCGTCCGCAGCCCTCTGCCCTCAGCCTTCCCCCAGCCCCTCAGGCCCATCGGCCAACCCCTCTCCCAGTCCTCTGACCCTGCACCACTTCCTAGCAAGAAGAATATTTCTCATAAAGCAAATTAAATCTGTAGACAACTGGAAGAGCTAAGATAACAAAATTAACCCTGGCTGTTAACTTGCTATCCAAGAGAATGTATGTAACTTGTATACAAGCATCCAAGCAAAGATTGTGCAGTTAAAAAACGCTATCTGATTTTTGTTTTCTTTTTCTTTCCTTAAGTAATCGGGGAATCACTTAGCTTGACCAATATGGGTTTTCAATACTGATACGCTTGGATTGAAGCTGCATTAGCTGGCATTTTATTTGGTGCCTTTAAATTAGACCATTCAAATCCAAAAAACAATTAGAAAATTCCAAGTATTCAGTGTTTATCCTCAGAGCTTTATTCTTGGTAGGGTGGAGAAGTCTCTGAAATAGCTTGTAAACCATGGGACACTTGCAATGAAATCAATGGAATCTAATCAAAATGTCACAATAAAGTGAATTCAAGTTAAGGACTCCCTATAGACAGCCAGTGTAAGCCAAACATTAGTCCTAGCAACTACTATTAAAAGGTCAATGGTGGTATACTATTGGTCTTACCCCAATTCTGTCCTTCACCCAGCCTAACCTTGTTTGCAAACCCAGACATTAAGAAACATTCAGCCTAATGCAGTGTTACACAGTGTAAATTATGACTCACAAGCCAAAACAGACCTCTCTCTACATCATAAGAAAGTACTGGAGTGTTTTAATGAAATGTGTGCATCCTGAATCTCATGACCTTTGGAGCGGTGATGGCAGTGTTTGACTGTTACATGGCTGAGTCAGCAGTTTGAATTAAACATGTGGTGTGGGACTTCGACAACCCGCTGATGGACGTTTTGACATGGAATAGTACTTCACATACTTCTCCATGCTCTCTCTCCCACTTTCCCACTCTCCTTTTCACTTCACCGTGAACTCATTGCCCTCTAGCTGCATTCAATTCCTCCTCCACTACCTCTTTCGACCCTTATTTGACTCTGTCAGTCTGTCTGTCTCAAAAAAATTACTTGCAAGTCCACATAAATGGCTGACAGGTGATTAAACACACCCTCTGTCGGTCCTACTGAATCAGTTCTTGAGCAACGATGGCCAGAAATTGGTCATTTGCTTTTCTAGAGGTACAACTTGGCTGTCTACATAATTTCATGCTATCTTTGACAAAAAATTTACCACTTTGCCACTGTTTGATTTTGTGTTCAGATCATTTCAGTTTGTTAGCTACCTGGTTGTTTTACTGGGTCAGATAATCATTAACATCTTGATTTTATCACATTTGCAAGGTAGCTAACATATCTAGTACAAGCTAGTGTGACTTATGCCTCTGCATTAACAGCAGTTGCTTTAGTTAGCTAGCTAACAAGGCCAAAAACCAGTAGAAACTAGGGCTAAAGACAGGACAATTTACTTTGGAGTAGGGAACCTAAATTTGGAAGGAAATCTACCTCAGAATATTCATTGTTACTGGACCTACACCCACATTACAGAGATTGGTATTATATTTATTGGCATGTCTTGTGAGGGCAGCATTGCATGGTATAAGGTTAGGGCTAGGGTAAGGGTTAGTGCTAGGGTTAGGTACAATATTGCCCTCAGAAGACATTCCAATAAATGTAATACCTGCCTGCCCACATTGCATGTATATTTTTAGATGTCTTGCCCTGCCTTATTGTTATATATTTGGCCTTAATTTGACCATGACCAATACTCAAATGTACCTCTATGATGTTACCAGACATGTTGTCCTGCCATTTAGGAGGTACTTTCTGTGTTTGTGTACATTCATGTGGAAGCCCATCTGTATGTGTGTGGTTGGCCCAAATATCAGCATTGTTACACTATGATGATAATTAACTTTAGTTTACGTGTTTGCTTGAAACAACACACCATCCGTCTAATGGGTGACTCAGGATTTTCATTATTTCAACCAAATTTTCTCAGGCATTGGGATGTTTCAGATTATTTATTGTACTATTTGACAACCACCGCCCCAAGATAATCAAGAATAGAAATATCTAAGATAGGAATTTTATATTTCTCTGCCCAGTACCTAAACTGTGTACAGTTGGGCTTCTGTAATTGTGCTTCAACTTCACATCAGGGCATTCTTTACTATTTCTCTTACTGACTTTCTCTTCGTTGTTTTTGAATGTATGAATCACATTGTAGGTTTGAGGCACTTCAAAAAGGGCTATATCATGGCAGCAAGGGGATGAGCTGAGGGTCTGTCTAATTATGAGACTCAGCCAGAGCACCTGGGTTCAAATCCCCAATGGAACAAGGCTCCATCCTGCTGGAGTGCCCTTGAGCAAGACCATAAATCCCAACTGCTTCAGGGAGGATGTTATGCAGCTGGGCCTGACCTCTGACCTCCCTGTGGAGGCAGGACAGCGGAAAGACAATTTCCTCACTGGGATCCATAAAGTATCACATTATCATTAAATTATGCATTTAACAACCCACTCACATCTAACGCCTGCATACTTTGATATTCGATAAAGGCTTTGGCTGAGAGAGCTGAGGAAAGTGCTTTATATTAAGTGGCCGAAATTGCAGGATCCCTGAGATAATTGATGCTGGATAAAGCTTAGAGACCAGACTTATCATCAGCGAAGAGTGAATTTCAAAATGCCTTTTGAACAGATTTTCTCTCTGATTAGGACGCAGATTTTTCAGTCATCCCTGCTCTTGCTATCTTTTCTATATGGATTGGGTACAGACAGGGATGGAGAGAGTGGCAGTGGAGGATAGCTTGTTTGCTGATAGTGAAAATGAAACAAGCCAAATGAACAACCAAAGTGACTCTTATGCTGCAATAACATGTAATATGACTCTTGTGAAAGGCTTGAAGGATGGTCGGTCTGTCTAACCACTAGGCCTCCAAAGTGCCTGCAAAACACAGCTGCATTAAAGGAAAAAAAAAAACGCTTAAATAAATAAAAGAGTTTATAATGTGTGGCATTACCAAAACACAGAGGCAGAGTATAATCTCTCATCTTAACTATTTAGTCCCACCGTTAGCCTCCAGTGTAGCACTGAATCATTCATCAGCTTCAAAATTTGCTAGCTACTGTAACCCCATGCAAGCACGGCTGCAGGCTTTGTCTTTTCCATTTGGGTCAGAGTGAAGCCCTCTGTTACATAAGCCCAGCGCTGTCTACAGTGAATTCCTACACTCGGGGAATAACCCAAGGCTTCTTGGTGGGAGGAAAAGCAATACGTTTAGATGTATTATTTAGTTTTTTTAGCAGAGTGGGCGCACCACCCTCCTCCGGTCATTTACAAATCTTGTGTAAGTTTTTTAAGCATCTATCTACCTATCTACCTATCAACTCTTCTGAAGTATTTTCAGGTATGTGGTACAAAAAGAGGAGCACAGTGGGGTAACATGACCCGGAAATCGAACCTGTATTGTTGCATAAGTGCATTAGCAGGCTGAGGCCCTGGGATGCCATGTGGAAAGCAATAAACTCCATTGTGTGGCCAGTAAAAGCCTGTCTCGGCTTGACCCAAAAGTAATTTAGAGTCGACTCTTGCTGCCTCGCCTACCATTTTCTTTGAAAATAGGTAATATTGAAATAAGGACAGAGGGAACATGTAATTATTCTGCAGTGCAGCTGTTTCTAAAAGTAATTCGGGGGGATCTGTTTCGGTTGGTGAAAAAGCAGAAAAGTAATAACTTTTTATACAGTAATATAAACTGTGAGCCTGTAATACTTGTAGTCGCTTTAGCCCTGGAAATCCCTAACTACAGTTGGGGTTTGGTCATTGTGTGAGTTCTGTTATTGATAATTGGAAAAGAGGTGAAATACATCCTGAAATGGAACACATAGATTTATCACTGTTACCAGGACTGCACTGCGGTGGTTTGTATATGCTGCTGCTGTGAATCTTTTGACCATTTTCATAATGAAATAAAGTGAACTTGCCAAGTGTTTGATCATGCGGTCACTGAAACTGGCGTGGATCTATGGTGCATTCTTGTGTCACTGGATACTTTTCTATGTGTGTTATCAGATGTTCAACTTATACGCATTTGTGAGGGTCATGCCTGGGTCATAATTAAGAGGAAAGGAGACACACATGTAATTTATGACATTTTACGCATGCATTTATGTATGAAATAGAGTGATATAGTTGTCAGCAATACTGGCTAAAGCAGCTACGTCACAAACTGGCCAAATCTTGTGCCATATTAGATAGTGAATTCCCTGACTTCTTTACTGCTTGACGTTTAAGTGCTACTTCCTCGTGGCAAAGCCATACAGCCAACAATTCTCAAAGCATCTGAATGGCAGAATCAGAAAGCTGATGTGTTTCAGTGACTAAAGCATCATGTCTATATATGTCGTTTTTATGCTAACCGTTCTAGCTTTTAGTTTCCTTGAACAGTACTCATTTCTATCACAATTTTATCAAATATTCTGTGCCTGAGAGTAAATGTCCCTTCTCTATATTCTCATTATATGGTGATTGACCCATGGTTTCCCTACCTTTTCATGTCAAGGATATATTTTGATCCACACACACCTATTTGTTCCGGGAAGCCCCATCTAGAGAGATCTGTATTGTTAGAAATAATTCAGAATGCAGAATTCACACTGCAGTTGGGGAATAAAAGTGGACAGACTTCTCACTGGGCTAAATTCTAAATGTAATAAATATATAAGTGTTTCATGTTTTATTCGAAAGCCCTGAAAGCCTGTCTGGGACGCCTGGGGGGACCTCAACCTCCACTTTAGGAACCACTGGTCCAGACCACAAGTTCACTGAATTAGTCACAACAATATACAAATATATGTGTGTATATCTGTGGTGCACACACATTGAGCTAGCAGGCAATATGAGGACAAGCAGTATGAAATGTATGTGACTGAGCAGTGAACATGACTCAGTCGCTCCCAGGAACTCACAGAGTACAGTTTGTGCCAGTATATATCATAACAGCAGAGAGGATACATACACACACACACACACACACACACAAACACAAACACACAAACACACA
>OMKZ01054473.1:27537-39147 GCA_900302535.1 Neoniphon sammara
ACGGGAATATGCATACAAACACAGACCAACCCCCAAAATACAATCACACATAAAAGGCACAGCAATGCGCACACATGCACACACACACACACACACACACACACACACACACACACACACACACAAAAATTCAAACCATAAGTGGTAATCCCCAGGAATTTTAATGTATATTCTCTCCATTTTTGTTACTAGGTGCTCTTTGCATTTCTGCGGTGCTCTTCCCAGAGATCACCTGTCAATCAAACAGTGTTTACAGTATTGTGAAGTCTTGGACTTTTTGTTGGTGAAGTTCGAGTTTCTGTAGGTGGCGCTCTTTTCCTTGCCTGTTCAGCCATGGTGACTATCACTGCTCATGCTAACTACCCAGTTCTTCTCTTTATTATTCTGTTGCTGCTACCAGAAATGTAAAACACATCACTTCCTGTTCACCTGAGGATTTTTTCCAAAAGAAGATAACCAAACACCAGCATTTAGAACAGCAAATGTAAACCACATTTATTTATATGAAAATGCCAGAGACTATTATTTTAATCACAGAATATCACTGCACACAGATGGAAACTTCTCCTCGCCACACAACAATAGTCAATTCCACAGCAAATCAACCTACAGAAGTTGCCATACAAGAGCAGAAACCAGATGGTCCACCAACAACAAGAATAGCAACTCAGCTCATTAATTATTTGTCATTAACAAATGGTACGACAGCTGAAGGCCTGGGATTATTAGTCCTTCCTGTGTACAGAAGAGAAAGGGGGAAAAAAACGGACAGATGCCACTTTGTTGTATTGGATGGCGCTGGCTCTGATAAATCTCACTCGGAGGGGTTCAGAAGCTTCACTAATTGACTGTTGGGAAATTATGCGTGATTACACATCAAATGCAGACTCCACCATGAGCGCATATGGGCCGAGACGAGGAAATAGACATTGCTGGCCGCGGCCCAGCGTTCTGTATGCGAGCTTCAGCCGCTTCAGTCTGCGGCTGGTGTGCGTGGTCGTGTGTGCAGGAAAGCATATGTTTGCGTTTGTCTTAAGTGCGTGCGTGCATGCCCGTTTTGTCTGGGTATGACTTAAATATTAAACATTTATGGCAGAGCCCTCCACGTTCCAAACGAGATTAATTCACATTTTCTAATCCAGCCATGCATGTTTGTTAACGACGACGGTGCCGTGGCCATCTTCCTCTGCAGTAATTGATTTGTTTGAAGTCAGACAGGAGGAGAAGGAGGCCTGCCGGCGATGTGTCTTTGGACAAAAGAAGCATTATCCGGGATTAATCAGGATTAACGAGGAGAAATTCTGATGGACAGGACCCAAAAAATTGCCCCCCCTCACTCCCCACCCACAGGCTCACTGTGCTGCTCCTGTCCAACGACTAAACAGATTGCTTGGAGCGCTATTTGGCAGGTGGAGACAATGGCAGAATGGTGTGTCTTAGTTTATATGTAGGTTTGTCAGTGTTTGGTAGTGTCTATATGTATCTGAGTGCTTGAGTGTGTGTGTGTGTGTGTGTGTGTGTCCTAAGACATCCATCTCATCCCACTGTCCACATGCTTAGCAACTCCTGCCAATAGACTCAAGCTTCTGCTGAAACACTGCCTTGTCTAACATTGCAATAATCCTGCTGAAATTCGGTTAAAGTTGGTCTCTTTTGTAAATGAATGCAACAAGTGCTACTGTCAAACGCTGAGAAGCCATGAAACACTCGGAATTAAGACCTGTCAGTCTGTTTGTTTGAGTCTTATTTGTTGTGTCTTGTTAGACACAAATTGCAGTAGGTTTGTCAGTGATGGAAAAAAAGACTATCACACTCTCAGTTTCATCTCAACATCCAAGCAAGCTTTGTGCATTGTTGAGTAACACAAGGGATGGTTACATCACATGCTGTGCACTAGCAAACGGCGTGTCATGTGACTTTACTGGGTCATTCTGATGGCTATATAGTTTGATATACTGAATACCACTGTACCGTTTTTTAAATCAGCGCTGATGTTGGAACTCTTACTTGTTGTTTGGCTTAGTTAGAAGTGGTTTGCTGACAGTTTACCATACATCAGGGAGGTCAAATCTTTTCTACTTCCATATTTAGTCTCATCCAGTTGCCCAGTCCAGTAAAAGCAGTACTCTTGGGACCAACCCAAACCACACTCCTGTCCCTGCTGCATCCTGATCCATATTTCAAGAAACTCTGGTCTTTGTAATTTGTCGGCTAGTTGGACAGGCAGCTGGTTAACGAGACTGAGCAATGTGCTCGGTTATCTTATTTCACTTAGTTACCCTGGCTGCATTCCAAATGATACAATTAATTAGTCCTGGCTAATTAAGTTCATTAGTTTAAGCAGATGTATTGATCTCACACACTTTTGATGTACCAATAAAGGAGACAAGGAAGGAAGAAAAGGAGGAAGAATGGTTAGGAAAACATCAGGAAAAAATGGAAAGATGGACGGAAGGAGGAGAATGCAGATTATTAAAGATGGAAAGAAGACAAGAAGGGAGGATGAATGTGTTTAGGAGGGAGGGAAAGAAAGAAGCAAGGGGGGAAGAATGGGAGATACCAAGGAAGAGGGAAGGGAAGACTGAGGGAAAGTGTGGAAGCATGGAAGGAAAGAGTCAAAGAAGGCAGGAAGGATGGAAGGAAAAGTTGAAAGAAAAAAGGAAGAAGGAAAGGACAGAAGGAAAAGAAGGCAGGAAAGAAGGAAGGAAGAAAAGGGAAAGGAAGGGAAGGAAGTATTTTTTTTCTTTGAGAAAATGCTTTCCATTGCGGTGTTTCCCGTTGAGAATGAAACCAGCATCAATCCAAGAAATGAAGCCAGATGACCGGTTTAAACTGAGCAGTAAACTGTAAATTTGAGGGTCCTAATCTCACCGTAACACCCACGTCCGTTCCACTGATACTGGAATTTAATTAGTGGAATTAACACAGCCATGCCATGTCTCAGAGAGAGAGAGAGAAGCGGATGGGATGGCGGGGGGATCGACAGGGACCTAGTAAGGGAGAGGGTGGGAAAGGGGAAGACAGAAGGTAAAATTAGGGGACGACCCAAAAACAGAGGGAAAAAAAAGAGGGTGAGAGAGCAGGGCGAAAAGCAGGAGAGAGAGAGAGAGAATCCATGCCTCAGGCGACTGTTATGAGAGTAGTAGTGTGTTGCAGTCAAGCAGAGTTTATCCAGGTCAATAAGTTGATCTGATTAAGTCAGTTTCTCAAACAGCCTCGTGAGATCACGGTGCTGGAAAGAGAGAGAGAGAAAAAAATGGAGAGAGCGGCAGTGTGTGTGTGTGTGTGTGTTACTGTGTCACGGTGTTGGAGTCTGGGGAAAGTTAGGAGAATAAAGCAAAGAAACTGCCCAGTGTAGCAGGAAACAATATAGTGAATTATTAAAATTGTCTGAGCCTACAGCTTTATAGCTGTCAGCTCTTATAGGGAGAAGAGAAGAGAAGGAAGAGAAGAGGAGAGAAGGACAGAGATGGAAAGAGAAAAGATAGGAGAAGAGAAGAAAAGAGAAGAGAAGAGGAGCAGAGAAGAGAAGAGAAAGGAAAGGAAAGGACAGGAAAGGAAAGGAAACAAGGAGCAGGGTTCCCACGCTCCACTGGATATCAAGTCCAAAGGCTTTACACGGACTTTCATGAAGAGGCTTAATGAAATTCAAGGATGCATAATTGACATGATTGGAGGTAGACAAGACATTAGTCTCATGTTTTAATCTTGTCAATCTCGGTTTAATCAATTTGAAAACTAGATTTTCTTGTGAACCCTGGAAAATAAAAAAAAAACAGCAGAAGCACAAGTCAAACCAGGTTTTCACATAAAAAAGGAAAAGAGGGGAAGCATCTCTGAGATTCCAGACATGCTTTGCTCAGCAGAAACTGCACAGTTTACTCCCCCGAAACGTCCTCTACACCCCGAGCAGATTTGTAAAATAAACAGGCCTTCTGAGTGAAGCCTTCCTCAGATGCAAGCCCACTCTAATTTGCCCATCGCGTGAGATGCAGACGCTCACGTTGATGTTTCTCTCCAAACTGTCAATGACTCTGGGCCAAAATCACGCAACCGTGCTGTCAACCTAAAATAGCATTGGGAGCCGTGATTTCAGGAGAGTTGGGGGAGAGGGAAAGGACAGGAGGGGAGGATGGAAGACGGGGAGAGAGAGAGAAAATGGGCAGAGGAGGGAGGAGGAGAGAAGGAGCAGAGGAGAGTGGAAGGGCTTTTCCTCCTCTGACGCTAAATAGTGCCAGCAAGCCGGCAGTGGAGAGTTCACTGAGTTCTCTGTGTATGTGTGTGTGTGTGTGTGTGAGTGTGTGTGCTGGCATATGTGCCTGCGCTGAAGCTTACGTGCATGCTCTTGTGCTTTTGTATGCATCCGTGCACAATTGTGTATGCATGTGTAGGTGTCAGAATGTGTGTATTTATGAGTGTGTGTGTGTGTGTGTGTGTGGACACATCGGGACAGAGGAATGTGCCTACTAAGCATTCCTTGCTGTATGCAGGCTTACTGTGTCATTGTATTGCGCTGGACTTTCACTTTGTCCCACAACACAAGTATTGTCAAGATACAATAGCTTCTCTGGCACCATGTTACATCACATGGTGTCACTGGAACACAGGCTGAAGAAACCAGCCTGTATTTCAAAACAGTTGATGCAACGATTTTACTGCACTTGATTGTCCCATGCCCCGTAACTAGAGGCCACTGATTTGCCCTCAAATGAAATTTAGGTTTGGGGTATGATCACTTCTTTTTGAGAGGAAGTGATGAATTGAAACTGAAAACTTAAACAGCAGTGAACAGCTTTATGCAAAGAAAGCTAGACCAATCTCTTTGGTATCTTTGGTATGACACATCACACACTGTCCGGGTTGGTAAATATGCGTTTTGGCTGTTGAAGTTTAAATTTCTCAAAAAAAAACAAAAAAAAACTCAAGCTTCCGGTTTTATGGCCTTACCAGAAGAATGGGAAAACACACGGGGGCACAAAATTAACTGCTTCAAAGACGGTTCAAAGCGGACGCTGACACTTAATATCTGTAGATTAAACTTGGATGTCTTCACTTGCTGACGTGGTGTGAAACAGGTTTCAAGCTTCAGTGAAAAGAAAATAAAAATCCAGACATCGCTAGTATTAGCAAGCTTAGCATTACAGTGGTTGACTCGGGTTGTGTTTACAGTCGTAGTTTGATAGAACATATATATTCAAAAATAGATTAAGATTAAATAGATAACACATATAACGGATCCACCCTGTGGTCCTTCCAATATCACAGTTTAACATATTTAAAGGACAATTATTGGCAAACGGGAACCAGAGACGCTATTCATTTTTGCCCTAAACAAAAAATGAATAAAAAAAAGAAAGAAAGAAACTGGATCTGCCCTGGAAGCCCTAAACACTTCTGTGGTCTATTACATTGTGATCTTCTTAATTTTTGCTGCACCCTCAGACATGTCCCACATGTCTGAGGGTTGGAAAACCCTATTTCAGCCCGTCTCCTCTCCTCCACCTACATCTCTCCTTCACAACTGAAGTGGAAATAAGAGGTGAAATGAAGAACGCGTCACAGCTTTCACCTGGATACACCTGGCCAGTCCGTTTCATGGAAAGCACCGTTGATCCTAGTATTTTGTGCCCTGACTCTTTTATTACCGCTGTAACACTCAACAGGGCGGTCATTACTGTGATGACAACAATGACACAAAAGATGGAGTAGCCAGGCAGCAAAGTACCTATGATCACAATCAAGATGTTAAGGATATTATGGCCTTTATATGATGCTCACCAACACGTGTGCTGTGTGAAGTTTTCCACATGGTGGTACACATACAGAGGAGTAAATAAACAAGAGAAACAAGAGATGAAGCTTTCCTGGTTACCACAAGAATTAACAAAGTGTCCAAACCTGAAGTGGATGAGACAGGTTAAAGAAGGATTTTTTTAAGCCTCGAGACAACTGAGACTCGCATCGTACAAAAGAGCACCAGCGGAGCGCTTCATTAAAACAGCCTTTCTGCTCATTACAGCCGTACCCTGGGTGCCTCGCGCCTGTCAACACCACCGACGGCTCTTGTGAAACCGATCATGAGAGATTTGCTTCAATGATACAAACAGAGGCAAAATTCAAAGGAGCGCAGAGCAGCTTTAAAGCTGCTCACTGGAGGAGAAGGAGCTCCAGCTTCAGGGCGCACAAGAGTGTGGTTTCGGTGTGTGTGTGTTTGTGTCAGCGTGAGTTGTGAGACTGGCAAAGTGGGGCATGATATCACACTGTCGAAGTTCACACCCTTGTACACGCAGACACATGATGAACATAAATTGGCATGAGACATGACCAAAAAGAAATTCTTGGCTAAAAAATAAAACAAAAGACATACAGATACAGAGATGGAGAGGAGAGACAAAGAGACAGGCAGAGAAAGAGGGGGTACATGGATCTTTAAGGGACACCTGTGGCTTCTAGCTGCCATGATGCCATATTCTGTCACCAAATGGCCTGTGGCTCCTAGTGCGTGAAAACTCTCAAACAGTGTGAGAGCAACAAAGTTGAAGACAGTGAGAAGCGTGCGGCGGCTCATTTCACGGCAGAGTGAGATTTCTCTGCCTGTGTTCGTTTATGTTTGTCGTCTGACGGCAGGCTGCAGTGCCGTGTTTGCCTTTGTGCCACTTCCTTTCATGGGGATTAGCAAAGTTGAACTGAACTGAATGCAAAAATCTGCCTCCACACTTCTCGTATTTAGACTCTAGACGCTGGAGGGAATGTTTTGCTCCGGACAATCTGCTGGCAAAACTTTGAGGCTTCAGCACAAACACAGCCTAGAAAGTCAAACTTCTCTCCTAGCAAAGTAAACCAAAGTCAATCATTTTGTCCAATGATATTCCACTTCAGGCTGGATCATTTCACCTAACTGGTCACTTTAAAGGAATACTCATAATACATTTTGGGCAAAATACCCATTTTCCAACTTACACAGTATGAGACAAGATGCTCGATACCATTTTCACCTCTGTACGTCCACTGGTTCGGCTCCTATGGGTAGCATTTCATGTTAGCTTAGCATAAAGACTTGAAGTCTACAGGAGTCATTAACCTAGCTCCATTATAGTGAAAAAATAAACCTTATAGCTACTTGGAAGCTGTCTTATTTACACAATGTATCGTGTATTTGAAATACACGTCTTTTTTAGAAGTTAGACAGTAGAGTCATTTTAGGAGAAGTTAGATGGCTTTTTAAAAAATATTCCAAGACGTTTATTTCAAATACACATGATACACTGTGTAAATAAGACAGCTTTGGAGTTGCTGTAAGGTTTATTTTTTCACTTTGACGGAGCTAGGCTAATGACTCCTGTAGACTTCAAGTCTTTATGCTAAGCTAATACAACATGCTACCCTTAGGAACCGAACCAGTGGACATACAGAGATGAAAATGGTATCGAACATCTTGTCTCAGTCTGGGTAAGTCTGAAAAAGAGTATTCATTTAACTTCAAACAGTAGTGGTTGGTGCACAGGTTGCTAATAGAGCTTTTTCACAGCAACCATTTTGACATGAAATAGCAGGTAAACACAGGTGTTACTAATGACATTAATGAAGGTTCTGTTCCATTGAGGTCTAACAGAGCCAGGGTCCTGCTATTGTTCATGCTGGCTCACTGGAAAGACTCTGCTACACTTAAATGGAACAGAACCTTCAATAATGTCATTAGAAATACCTTCCTGCTATTTTATGTCAAAATGCAGTGGAAAAAGGTCTAGTGGATGAGCCTACATGATTACAGGCTCTTTTCGCACCTGATTGGTTTAGATTGGAGGTGAAGAATTTGGGGGATGAACCAATCAGAGCTGATCATCTGTCGTTCCCCATTGAAACATCCTTGAGTCAGATCACGAAACGGTTACTCAAAGGGAACCAGACATTTCACGTTTTGGTCGCTGCAGATGGAAGTGGGAGGAACAGAGGCGATGACTAATTAAAAAAAAAAGAAAAAAAAAAGAAAAGAAGAAAGTAAAAGTGAACGTGTTGAATCATGCTGCTTCTGTGCCGAGTGTATCTGTGGAAGAAAGGGGCATGGGTTCACGGCGGTCCATGTATGTGAGTCCAAACACTGAATGAATCACCAGCTGAAGGACAAATTATGTGCTGTCATCTCATGTAGGAGAGAGAGAGTCAAGTTAGCAATTTCAATATGCAGCTATTATGCTTTCTCTCTCTCTCTCTCTTCCTTTCCTTCTCCCACTTCCTTCCTGCTGTGTGTGGGCATTACTCTTTCTTGCTCTAGCCCTCTACACACACATACACACACAGGCTTGTTAATGCAGAAGTAATATACTCAAGGGGGAACCTCTAATAGAATCTGTTGTCAATATCTGATGGTGAATTTATAATATAACTTTGGCTAGAGTACCGAGAAAGTACCACACAAATTTTGATACTCTGGTGTATGCACACACATGGACGCTAATCAAAAAGCGAAGCAGAGAAGAAAAGAAAACAAAAGAGAAGAAATTAGTAGGGAGGGAAAAATGAGAAAAGGGGCATGGCGGGGATGGGGAACATGTCTTGCACAGCAGGCCCACCCGGGCTCCACTGAAATGTAATTGGCGGCAGAGCAGCGGCAAGCAGCAGGGGTTACAGCTGTTGCGTGTGCCTCCAGCTGAAAAACAGAGACGTAAAGCTACCGTCGAAGCGCGCACACAGAATCAAAAGCGGCTTTGGAACGGCGCAGAGCTGCTCTGGGAATAGCGGGAGCGCCTTTGATAGGGAATAGTACAACGAATACGACCCTGTTTCTGTGTGAAGCTGGAGCGCGCGCGCCTGCCGCTGCCGCACGGCCTCATTCCAAGTGCTCTTACAGGACCGCGGGATTGTAAGTGGCTTTGGAACAGCAGGACACCGCATTGGGAATAGTATTACTGCTTTTAATCAATTTAACTTGAATTACTGTGACGTTTCCAGCCTGAAGTTGAAAATGACCGAGTTGTGTGCGGCCTCGTTCCAAGCGCTCGTATCGCTATGCAGAATAATAACAAGCGGCTTTGGGACAGCAGCTGACTGCATTGAGGGTGGTAGCGTAGCCTTTTTTGCGAGACAGTAAACGCCTCTAAATAAAACGGTTTCCAACAATCAGATAGCTCAAGGTGAAACGCGCGACACATGATAAAACTACAATACAGCCTTATCTTTAGGGTTTTTATGGGAATTCAATTCAGCATAATGTACGGCTTTAAAAAACTGGGAGGGTGCAGGGAATGGTGCCAGAGCATTGTATAGTCAATAAAATGTATAAAACAAAAGGGTCATTTCACGTACATTTTCCCCTTATCGAGCTAGGTAAGTGCCATTAAGATTAAAATTGTCTTCAACTGAAGGCTAAAGGAGACAACACCTAATAATGATACAATATAGCAAGTACAAAGTATGAATACAATACAGCTTAAAATAGTGATGCAATAGACTTCTACAATGGCTAGAATGTATTTATCCTGCATGATGATGTGCAGCTTGCATTTGCTGTAGTCTCTTCATTCTTTAATGCAATGCAATAAATCCACATTAGAAAGTTGCTCAAAGTTCTCAAAGAAAACTGGAGTATCCATCTTTATAACTTCTGGCAGCTGAAAAGAGGGCAGATTTTTTTTCTTTCCCAGCGATTGCTCTTAGGAATGGAGCCAGAGTGCAGCAGTGTTTCAGCAAAAAGTGGAACTTATTTGTATAAGACTTCTCTGATTGGCTTTGGTACAGTGTAAAAAAAACAAAAAAAAAACAGTTGCAGGGAAGCAGGAGTCCAGCCATGAGAGGAATTAGTGAAAAGATTCAGCTTTTGGTCTCTTTTCTTCCATCATATGGTGCAAAAATGATCTGTTTGGAGATTTTTGTCTTACAATACTGAGTTTTATTTTGTTTTAAAACAGTGGCAGGAGTAGTGGCCACTGCAGAGCTAATGCAGGGTAGATGTAGGATAGTTGTATGATGGGGGCTGTGTGTGTGTGTGTGTGTGTGTATGTGTGTGTGTTCAATCAGTGTGGGCGGTCATCTTCCATGGCTGTACAAAGAAACAAACAGACAGCTGCAGCACTAAACTAATGAAGGAAAAGACGGACAGATGCATGATGGGCGGCTCTCGCAATGGCCACCGCTGTGCAAACTACACCGAACAAACATGCACATCCAGAAGCGATGTAAACGCCATCGCAGCGGACGGGAGCAATTGAGAAAACGGCAGGGGTTGCATCCGTTGCATCTGGCAATGGCCGAAAACACATGAAAGCACACAAAAGCAGAGTTTCCCTACTGGTTGCTAATGAAGGTTTTCGTGTGATACTGGGAGGCTGGATAAAGCAAACAGGCTGCAGGGGAGGAACATTACGTAACACCGTGCAACGCGAGAAGCGCTGTTGATATGTTAGCATGTCACAAGACTATGAAATCTGAGAGAGAAGTGCTGGGGAAAAGAAATACAAAAAGCAGCAGGGAACGCTGCTCTCCAAAAAGAGGGATCCAGCCTTTGTTACTACGCCAGTTTAGAAAATCTGCTTGTTTGTTGATGTGTGATATTGATTGTTGGTTTTGGGCCATGACAAAGCTGTGAAAGAAAAAAAAAAACAGGTGTGGGAATCACTGGCACAAAAACCCACAGGAGTTCAGATTTTCAAAATATTGTGGATTTGATATGCCATGACACAAGTAGTGCAGGATGTAGAGCACACCTTTAAAACTGCACCGAAGGCTTATATGTAAGATCAAGACAGTATGCTTTTTATTTATTGATTCATTGAACCTTCATTCCCACCAAGAAAAAGCAAGGAGAATCTGTCTAAGACAGTTACAGAGAGAAAACGCCCAAACAGGACAGGAAAAATGAGACCAAAATCATGCTGAAAAGGTACAGTGACAGACGTGAAGATGAATCCAGAGAAACCTCTCTGCTCATGCTACTGTGTTGCTCTGTTCATATGTTCCAGCTCTTAACTTGACATTAAAGCACCACAGCCGATAAATAATAAATGGAGATAAGAGAGAAAAATAGATGAGAGGGACAGAAGCACTATAAATATCACTACCATACATACTGAGACAAATCTAGAGAAATCAATTTGCCTCTCCTTTGTTTTTCTGTTACATTCAAGGGTTTGTGTTGATAAAGTTTTAGTGTCAAAGATAGAGAAGGCAGGCGGATATCAACTCAGTGTGTACTGTTCTAATGTTGGAGGTCTTGGATTTACAGTAAAACTACAAAACCAATGAAAAAAATAAAAAAAAATAAAAAAAAAACAGGAGGAAAATGATAACATTGGAAAAGGGACCGAAGCAGATTACTACACAGAACAGCTGATATACTTCCAAATCCCCCCTCCCAAAAAAAAATCTGCTTTCTCCTCCTCCTCTCAACTCTGCAGATTTTTTAAAAAAGTGAGAATACTGGCAGCTATTCGGGACAGAAACAGATGACAATCTCGACGCGCGGCCAAAGATCCCTCCGAAACCGCAAAATGACAGGCCAAAACCAAAGAAGAGAAACCAAAGGGCTATTCTGCTCTCTTCCCTCGCGCGCGCGTCTCCTCTTTCCTCCCCCTCCTGCCTCTTCGCTCTGCAATCTGTCGGCTCCATCAGCCAAGC
>OMKZ01054473.1:56247-67216 GCA_900302535.1 Neoniphon sammara
CCACACATGCACGAATACATGAAGTCATATATTACGCACACTCATGCACGCATACACAGAACATGCATGACCACAGATATGCACACATAACCAGTGCCCACTCTCATGTACACACACACACACACACACACACACACACACACTGTACAGTCTAGACATCGCCTTAAATCCATTGCCATACGGATGCAACAACACATCCAATCCTATTCTACACACACCCACCAAATACACAGAGCCAGGAAATGCATGAATCAACAGCAGGCTACCGGCTATGAACACAGAAAAACAGGCCAAACCACCACGGGAACCCCACATAAATCCACAGAAGACAGTGACATAAACCAACACAACAAGAGAAAAAGTTCATTTGCTTCTGAGGAGGAAAAACAGTGAAAAAGGGGAACATCTGATGAAATTAAGAGGCAACCCTTCAAGAGTTTCAAGCTGAAATGAGTTAACTCCAACTCATTATGGGACGCTGTTGAAGTTATGAGCCAATATGAGACCTTTACTTACAAACTAGGTGCAACTGCAAGGTAAAATCCTCTGCATTTGTGAAATACTAAGTGATGAATTTGTATATTTCACGTAGTGTTTTGGAGTGAAAGCTTTTACTAACTTTTCAGCGCTTAAGGAAGAGAAGAAAAATCCCACAGCACAATGAAAATCTGATGTTATATTCAAGACATTAATATCTAAGGCTACTGGCACAGGGTTAAACTTTGAACATTAGCCTACAAAATAACCCCAGAACTAGTTGTAGGATAAGAGGAAAAACAACAGTTTTGAGAAGTGGGACACAGGGGGCAAAGCCTGAAAATCATTTGAGTGCTACATATTTCACCCTGAAACAAAAGACAATATTTATGTTTTTCTGTGCCACGAGAACAGAAAACTACGGTGCCGTTTCTTTTGATTTCATCAGCGATGTCTGCAAGGTCCACTTTCCTCATTGTTACTGCCAAACAAACACTCAGAGGGCAAACACACACAGACACACACACACAGACAAGGACACACACCTGCCTAGTTCACAGACATGCATGTACATGCTACACACACACACAGACAATTACATGCATGCCTGAACACTTCCTTGCTGACTGCATGTGCAAATGTGCCCCTACACACACACACACACACACACAGTACAGAGTAATGCATGGACTCTACCAAACATAACCAGTGGTCAAGCATGCGTACTGCACTGCCATTACATTTATGTGACTCAATAAGCAGGCAGTGGGGTGAATAAGCCTTAATGGGTTAAAGTGGAGGGGGAGTAAAGAGCTTGGTGACTCGGAAGCTAATAGGGTTATACATACTGATGGCTTATACTGACACCCAACCCCCATACACATCCACAGGGTAGGAAACTCTTCAGAGGAATATAAAGAGTTTATTGCAAAAATGAGTTATCCGCAATTCGTATAAAATAATCCCTACACTTTCAATATGATTGATAGCAAAACATTAAAACACATCATGTTAGTTTTTAAAGGTTAGTTGCGAACTTTAGGTTTTGGTTGACAAAATGAAACACGAACTGTAAAAATTCTGAATTATGAACTACAGGTAATGATTTGTTTTACTTCCGAGACTGTTTTTGTTTTGGAGCAGAAACTTCGTTACTGTAAGTGAGTGAATAAATAACATTAATGAGCGTTTCTTAAAGGAATACTCCAACATTTTGGGCAAAATACCCCTTTTCCATCTTACCCAGACTGAGACAAGATGTTCAATACCATTGTGTGTAACTGAGACAGCTGAGAAGTTTTTTTTTCCACTTTGACAGAGCTAGGCTAATGACTCCTGTAGATTTCAAGTCTTTATTCTAAGCTAACATGAAATGCTACCCATAGCACCCAAACCAGTGGACATACAGAGGTGAAAATGGCATTGAACATCTTGTCTCAGTCTGGGTAAGTTGGGAAAAGGGTATTTTTCCAAAAACGTTGGAGTATTCCTTTAAAGTATTGGCTAGGATCCAAAATAGGCCATGGACCAGTTTCTGGTGAGTCGGGATTAGATGATTTCTAATCTATCCTGCTTATGTGAGTGAATACATTACAGAAATACTATGTCAGGATCCAGAAATAGGTCATGAACTTCTTTCTGTGAGCCAGAAACACGATAAACTTGATAAACCTGGCAGATGTGGGGGAATGAATTATATAAATCAGTTCATGCAGTATGAACTGGCATCCCAAAATAACCTGGTAAAAAAAAAAGGTACAACTATTATTTCTGTGCATGTTTTGGAAAATCGAACAACTCTTGGTTGAAACAGAAAGTGGGTTTAGTGTTGAAAGTTAGTGGCCAACATCAGCAGTGCTCACTTTCACTGTCACCTCTCATTCACTGCAAAAGAATGACGTCCAGTTTGCCCTGTACTGTCATGTGGGCTTTGTTTACAGAAGGTGCTAAGAAAAAAAAGAGCAAGGTAAAGAAAGCTTCCTGGAGGACAATCTGGATTCAATTTGCTTTCAATCCCATCAAAAAACGGGAAAATAATGTTTCCTTCGTGACAAAAAGGTTAATAAAAATCGATCTATTCTAAAACATATCAGAGCGAACCTTGCATCATACATGAGTGACTGTAAAACAAAACCATTCTGATGAACTGATGGTTATTCAAAGTGACCTGAAACTCCTGATCGAAAGAAACGTACAGATGAGAAAGCCGAGTTGGTTGAAGTGGAGTGGAGGAACGATGTCACATCTATAAATAGCATTTCTATGTGAAATATTCATTAGGCTAAGTGAGAGATAGCTGGATGGAACAGAGGGATGCGGGAACAAGAGGGGGAAAAAAGCGATTAGATGAGTGATAGAGAGGGATGAAGCTGGCAGGACAGAAAAAGTATAGAGAGAATTGGAAAAAAGAGAGAGAGAGCAGGGGATGAGTACAAAGAGGCATAGAAATGAGGGAAAGCAGATAGATAATTGGGCCGTGGTGTCTGCCACCCCCCAGCCTGTGGTGTCACCCACGATTTGTCTCATCCCCAATAGAGAGAAAGAGAGAGCTCAGGGCCAAACACAACCAAAAAGTAACAAAACCAAATGGACAATCTTCCCTCTGAAGCACAGAAATAAATAATACGTGCAAGCACAGAATAAATCAGGGGGGTTGTAAACTTTTCTTGCACTGGCACCTGAATAAGTAATTGTTTTTTCTCACCTCTGTGTCCGGGCTCATTAAAAGATAGCTCTACGTTTGTCTGCGGAGACAACGGCGAGCATGAGTCACTGTTTAAAAAGGCTGGGAATCGACCGTGGGCGGCGGACTGAAATGTAACATACAGTAGGTGGCGGGTCATGAATCATGGCTCCAAAAGGACTATTCAATGAATTCCACAGAAAGCTATTAAAGAAACACTTGTCTTGACATTTGGAGTTTTTGGTTTTGGTTTCCTCTTTGCCAGATAAGCTTGGAGTGGTGATTTATGACATAGTTCTGGGACGGATGCACAGCGTGGTGTTATTATGAAACTCTATGCTGGGTCTATCTATCCATTTTACTCTCCTCTTACTTTCCTTTTGTCTTTCATGGACCATGGCAGCACTGGAGGTCAGCTCAGTGGCAGCTAATGGGAAATCTAATAAAAACAGACACAATACAACTAACCTTCGCATTTAACTTTCATTTCAGATTACTAGACACTTATTACATTTCAAAGAAAAAGGTTCTTACGCTTGTCTTCCTGCTTTCCTAAAAATGTTCCACTAGCGCTGCTGACAGTCAACTAATTACATTTTTCAAGGTATCTCTTACAGTGACTAATAGCTTTCTCGGTCTTACATGTTGTGTCATCACTTTGTGCGGCCCTGCTGTGAGGCCTGCAGAGCGATTAGGCTGGCAAACTTCTTTCAGGTCTAATTAGAGAAACAACACATTCGTCAGCGCTCTGAAACACTGAACTCTCCCAAAAAAAAACACTGTACTCCAGACACTATTGTAATTACAAAGTCATTTTCAACAGTATATCAACACAGTTTTGACACATGGTTGTGTTGAGTATCTCGCTGTTGTCTTGTGAAACTATAACTCCAGCTTAGGTTGGATTTGATCTTTTCATGTCATTTGAAGGATGAAGGAAGGAAAAAGGTGATGAAGTGATTTAAAACCCTACTGGATAAATGTAAAAATGGATTGTCATCAAGCTAAAAGTAAGGCTGCTTTTCTTACAAGGTACAAGGATTTTGCCCGACAGCAACTGTATCCTACAATGTGTTGAAATGTTAAGGCATTTGTTAAGATCCCGTACCAGTGAATTCTCCTGCAGCCTGGGCAGGCCACAGGTGTGGAGAACTATTGTGCTAGCAGTCCTGCTTTAAGCTCTAATCAATGGACAAGAGAGTGAAGGCATTTGTTAACACTGTGAGACTCTGAATTCTCCTGAATGTGCCTCAGACAGGCTGCAGATCTGGAGGGCTATTCTAGCAGATCTAGCAGATCCGTTTTAAGCTCTAATCAATAGAGGGAGAGACAAATGGGCTGGGGTTGCATTTCAGGAAACTACAGAGACATCTAGAACAGCTGATGGCTCCTTTCTATTCTGGTCAGGGGGAAGAAAAGAGGGGGAGAAAGAGAGAGGGAGAGAGAGAGAGAGGAAATCAAGAGAGAAGAGAGTGAGGGTGTGGGAAGAGAATGGGGTAGGATTTCGTCTCTGTGTAATGGTCATAGACTAACTCTCAAACACACACACACACACACACACACACAAAATAAAGCTTGATCCACACAATTTACACTACTGTTTTTTAGCTTCATTGGACCATTCCTTCTCAACTATATCAATATATATGAAATATGAATTGTGCCATCGGCTACATACAGTAAAAAAAAAAACCAAAACAATACTTATTTGACCTTGAGATCAGGAATTTAATTTTTCCTGGGAGACCTAGTTAAGAAAGCAGCAACAAGACAAACACTGCAAAACAATCAACATACAGTACAAAAATGTGCCAAGGCAAAAATAAAAATTCAAGTCACGTCGAAGGTAAAAGCAAAAGTCAAACCCTGCTATATGAGCACTCAAAAGACAGCAGTTGAAGAGCAGGGTGGCAGACTCAGGGGCTAACAAAGCATAGACAGCTCCTGACTGAGTCCGCCTCAAGATACTTCAGAGTCAGTTTAAAGTCACTGAGGCACACTGGCTCTGTTAGCTTTAAATAACTTACATAAAGAGGGAGCAGAGCACATGAAATCACTTTGCCTAATGCAGTTTTTACCTTGGGGACAGATAACAAAAACAAAACAAACTTCTGAGACTGTAAACAGCTATTTTCACTAAGTGAGAGAGAAATTTCCAGCCAGGGGCGACAGAGGGCTCAGGAGAAGCACAATATGACTGTAAGGTTGCTGATTCAAATCTGTCACTGGCTGTGGAAAGTGATTGAAAAATATTCTCTGCTCCCTCTGCTGACCTGAGGCAAGGCACTTGCACCAAATTCCCTCTGACATTGATAAACATGGCTAGGCTAATGCATTAATGTGGTTTACTTGGTATCATTGTGTATTCTGCATATCAGTTTGGTAATCTGTGATATGGTGTCACCTTTTTTAACAATGACGCTTTTGTAGTCAAAACTATACAAACCGAACAATCGACCAAACTTTTGTTGATGCTAAGCTAACGTTACCTGAAGAAGCTAACGTAACCAGAGGAGGCTAACGTGAGTAATACTGGGAGGTGGTTTTTAAAAGTAATATTTAGAAAAATATGCTGTCTAAATATTACTCCAAGTAAATAAGTGCACAGAAATTTTAAGCTGTAAGTGTGCAAAACCTAGCTTTGACAGCTTTGACTGAAGTTTTCTCATGTACAGTGATGGATTGCTTTTACCAGCCAAACTAGAGGTCTATTTTGGAATTGAATGGGAGTGAATGGACACACAGGGTGCGTCAATACTGATTCCAGGGTTCATACAGCCTCCTGAGAGTAAAAATTCAAACCTTTTTCAAGCACTTTCAAGGTACCTAAACCAAAATTTCCAGACTCTCGAAGCCTTTATCATCTAATCTAAATTGTTACTTTAAATGCAATTGTGAAAAATAAAGTTTACAGAATTCCTTTATACCCACAGCAATCAATGTATATTGTCACTGTTCATATTAACTTTGATTGTAGTTTTGATCAGGATTATTTAATGCTTGAGAACGGGATTGTTTCACATGTTAAAAAGATTTTTTACATGAGTGACTGTGTAGATGAAACATCAGATTATGCTGAAAATCAAGCATCTTTCAAGCATATTCCTAACCTTGAAAACATAACGGTTAAAATTAAGCATTTTCCAAACTTTGAAGAGTTTGTATGAACCCTGTGATTCAAACTATAAGTCTTGACGTGCACATTAAACTGTCACAATAAACATTAAAGTGAATGAAGATGTAAAAAATGAGCTGTCCTCTTGCAAGCTGTTCTTTAACAAGTTGAAACTTGTTCAGCTGTGCGCGATTTATTCAACTCGGTCTCAGACTGTAATGACCAAACATATTGAGCCAGTTGTCAGCTGTGGCATTTCACTGGGTGTTTGATACTGAGAAAAAAAAATCAAGTTATTTGATTATAATGGAATTTGTCACACACAAAAGCTTTATGTTTCCAGTTAGCTGTTTTTAGGCATCATGTTTGTGTTTTCAACATGAGGCACTGGTTAGGGCTGTTTGTGAGCCTCCTCTCTCCTCTGGATGGAAGCTGAAAAGTTCCACCGTTGTTATGGCGATAGTGGAACCAGTCTTGCCAGGGTGTCCTCGGAAACCACACGTAACCATAACGACAACGGAACTCTGCACTAGAATGCTGCTGTGTTTAAGTCCCTTGACACACACACACACACACACACACAAACACTGAGACACAAACACACTGACACACCCACACAGCCACTAACTGAGCCCACACACACACACACACACACACACACACACACACACTGGTTGATGGCCAGCTAGGAATGCAGCCCACATCCAAACCAGAACAAGAAACTCTGAAAGAAACAGAAAAGTTTTCCCTCATACATGAACTGCAAATTAGAGCTTCATGATTTTTATTCCCTTTCAGGTTTTCACTTTTTATTTTACTGACTCCCCTGCTTCAAAGGATAAATCCTCTGTGCATATAAACTAGATGACAAGACTCTCCTCAGACACAACCCGAACTCACTTCCCCAAAAAACAGAACCACGGGGGGTAAGGGAGAAAACTAGACAAGGGAGGAGAGAGAGAGAAGTGCAGACAGAGACACATAATTATGTAGTAACTTTCAAAACCTTTCCCCAGTTACAATTTGTTCAAGGAGGGAAAAGAAGTGTGCGACACTGCAAAATATTTAACCTGTCCCAGTTTCAGTCAGAGAATCACTGAGAAAAGATGCATGATTGTCTTGAAGAATTTGTCTATTGGTTGAGTCATTGATTAATATATTGTTGAACCCTGTGCTGTTGTTGATGTCTCATAATTGGTGAGGTGGATAACCAATGACCGCCTGTCATTCATCATTAAGAAGACCAGATTTCTGGGACCAAATCTGGGGACATTTGTGGTTCGCTAACAATTACTTAACAGTAGACATATTCCAGATTCTGCCAGATATGATATGCCTCCTGAATAATCTACGGGAGACATAAAGTGGGAGAAATACACTGGCAATATTCTGTCTCGACTGAAGTGAAATCACTGAAGTGCAATGTACAAGAATAGCAATGTTGTCCTGCATACTAACCCCATCCAGAGCCAGGCAGGTCTAACCTTTCCAGTCAGTCTGAATTGGAGATACAAGGGAGCCTCCATTAGCGCTCCAGGGCTGAAGTTGCTAATACAGCTGATTTCCAGCCGACGTCAGGGCAATACCCAGTTAACCTTCTTAACTTATTCAAAGTCTGCAAATTAAGGATATGTCTTCAATTTCTGAAGCATGTGTGACTTAACAGACGAAAGCATGTAACTTTAGTTTCCGCCCGGGCAGCATCCCACCTGCCACCTGACCACACAGCTCACCTTCACTGTATAGATTGTTGTAGGCAGTTATGAACTAACAAGAAAACTTGACCCCTCTCATAATATAAGCTCTTAAAGCAATATATCTCCCCTGGTAATACCAGTGATATCTGGAGGGGGGCAGGGGGTCCCAGGACCTGAGGATAGCTCGAGCCGGGGACAAAGCATCACAAAAGGAGACGAGTATGGTCAGCCTATTCATCATCATAAGGCATTACACTCACCAAAAACTCATTTATATTTTCAGATAGGCATTCATTTCTGTCATTTTAAATAACAGGCTTACTACGAAGGTTAATTTCAATCTAAAAATCTAGTTAAACTCTACTCTGCAAACCAAAGATTGGTGAGGCGAATTTAGGTATCTTTATCTACAACTGAATCCAGTTGTAATTGGCTGCTATTTTGAAATTATGTTACATTCAAGGTAGGAAACTCTACCTGTAAGATTGGTATTTAAACTGGTGTTACTTCAACATGTAAGTGAGAATTTCAAATAGGCCAAACAGATCAGCCAGCAATCTCAGCTATAATGACTGTTTAGATACCTTACTAGCTAGTTAGCTAGTAAGCTAACTCTTAACTAGCTACCTGGGCTCTGGTAGCAAGCCACAGTGGGTCAAACGAATCACCTTCAAATGTGAACCTGTATCACCCCCAAGTCTTGAGAGCCATTTATTTATGATATTTATTCATATTTATTTATGATATGGGTTTTCAGTGGGGGATATATGAAATGATAAATGTTCGTATGATGTGCACCTTACATAACTGTAAGACAACACTGGGCTGGACTTGCTCACTGCATAACACGTGTCACTCCTATAGTGTGATACAGGTTTAAATTGGAGTGAGTATAAGGTCTATAAGGATGTTTATATTTCATAGCATTGCAGCACCTTTGGAGAAATTGGATTAAGATACAGACACAGAAATAAAACAGCGAAAGGATACAGAGAGATGTAAAGGGAGACTGAGATTTTCATATGAGGGGAGATAAAGAGAGGAAGAGTTACAGATGACAACAGGCAGAGTGAGATACAGAGGAGGGAGAAAGAGACAGCAAGTGAGGCAGCAACAGAGATATTCGGGGGGTAGAGATTAAAGTCTCCAGTCTAAAGAGAATCTGAGGGGAGAATAAAAGAGAACTTTAACTCCCAGAATCCATGGGGGGTTCCTGAGATCAAAGCTCTGTATGCTGGACTCCCTGTCTGGGTCAAGTCAGCGCCACTGACAGTACTGGTAGAGAGGGGACATTTACAGATGACTTCACCAGCACACAAGACTAACTGATACACACACAAAAAATACACAAGCAGGTAGGTGTGCACACACTCACACTCACATATACAAGCACACATTAAGACATACACGCATATGGATGCACAAACACATATGTATACACAGTCGAACATGAGCACGCACACCCAGAAGACAAACAAATAGAGACACATACACGCACACACACACACACACACACACACACACACACACATACATGCATAAACAGACTGCCAGTCACAGACACAGATACATGCAGGCGTAAAGGTCAATGCATTTCAGCACAAGTGCAAACATACACACACATATTGGTACAGACCGCTGACATCAACCATACAAGATGCTTAGTGATTTTTAAGTGATATGTGATGCAATGTTTATCATGGAGAAAAGCAATTAGGGGATGCTGCCAGGCATTGCTAGGGGGGTGAAAAGCTCTGGGAACTCTGATGAAAACCCATTGCTTCACAGATAATCCCTCCTCGTCCTCCCTGTTTGCCTTTGCTTTCCTTTCGCTTCACCTGCCTTTCGACATGCAGCGTAACTTTCTGCGGTAATGGTGCTCGGGGGGGAAATTTAGTTTCGGCCCCTGTTGTGGATCTAACGCGGGATTCAGTGCTCACTCTGGCACTGCGCCGCAGCTGAATGAACGCAGAGGAAACAGTAATACTCCTGCGGCACGCAGCAGCTAGCTGTTGTTTCTGGTGAACTTCCCGCCCACGTTTGAAAACCCCGCATCCTCTCCATCGTGACTTACTGTGAGCTTCGACAGAACAGAGAGGAAAAGATAGCGGAGGCGAGCACGAGCCCAGAAATCAACTCCTCTCCACCTAAATGATTGCCTGGGTGTGTTTCAGCACCACGGACAGCAGCCAGCATCTCCTAGGCTTCACAATACTGTTGTTTCAGTGTATCTGCAACATCACACCTCGTAGCCAACTACTTACAGCCAGGGGAATTATGGGGAAGCACAGCATTATTTTCTTTTACAGCGTTCTCTCCTCAAATAATGATTCTCGTTAACTCCCACCCACTTGCTGTACCAAGGACAGCACCCAGCAGCAAGGGTAGACCAGCAAAATCTAACCATCTGTCTTTCCATACAGCATGTCTGTCATTAAGATGGGTACCAACACGGAGTTGCTGAAGGCTCTACAAGGCGCTGGACAACGTGAGGGTCAGAAATGCTGGACAATTGGATTCGGACAATAGGGGGGGGGGGATTCATGTGCTCCTTTCCTCGTCTGAAAATGTTATCTTCTGTTTTGGCTTCTGATTCATGTGCTCCTTTCCTGTGACCTCGACCTTGGATGCAGCTGCAAAAACCCCCTCTGAGAGCAATGCCGATTCGAGCTCATCTCCCCTCACCCTCCCCCTCTCCTCACAGACACCCGACAAGGCCGCTCCATCGCCATAACATCGTGCGAACTTTGAGTTGTCTTGAGATTGTGGCGAACCACGGGACTCTCGGGCTTACGCACACACAGCACTCAAGGACATCATGACTGATACACAACACTGACCAAACGCCCTCTGACGCTTTTTGTCTGAAATGTTATCATGTAACTGTACGCTATATGTCTGCTGAGGTTTTTTGGGTACCCAAAACTGAGCCCCTCGGAGCTCAGTTCTGGGCATTGGCTTTTTTTCCCTCTTCTCTCCTGATTGTTCCCTTCCCTG
>OMKZ01054475.1:0-10358 GCA_900302535.1 Neoniphon sammara
CCGTCCCCCCCCCCCTTGCCCTCTCTCGCTCTCTGTCTTTTTTGTTTTTGTCTCTCTCTGTCTCTCACATTCAAATGCAAAGATGCCTTGTTGTCATAACTGTCATTTCGATTGCGCTACAATATGTACGTAAACAGTAGAGAGAAATGACAAGGCTACTAATTTTGGTTTAACACACAATGCTCAATTACATTAATGACTGATAATAAAAGGATGTTTTGTGTCTCTGTTGAAGAGCAGCTTGGCCAGCAATTGCTTCCCTTCTAAACAGGATTTGGATTTTCTCCTTTTCTCTTAACACAAACAAATTGGGCTTTTATTTCATTTTAGCGTGTCATTCATAATGTTTAGAGTCTCTCTTGGTGTATTTGCAGCAGAGGGTGTGTCCAGTTTGTCTTCACTACTTCTTATTTTCTCACCTCCCCCATTACCATTTTCCTACCGGGACGTGTAACCCCAGAGGAGGCAAGGAAAGGAAGGAAGGAGTGAAAAGAGCCGGGACAGTTATTTCTTTCTGTCATCATAAAAGTCTGAGTCCATTACAGATGAAATAGCCATATCACTGGGCATAATCATGCATATTTAAAGTACAAGACTTTATGGTTTTATTGCACCATTATAAAGATTATATTCAGCAATATGTTGTTACTAAACCTAATTTAAATCTGTTTTTTATCAGAAGGACTAAATAAACATAAGCTACTGTGGGCATGCTACGATTCTACAGTTTGGGATTAAGCCTACAAGCAAGCCTACACAATTTAATAAAGCCAAAGTCAATCATTAAAAAAAATATTTATTATTTATTATCTGCAAGCCTGTCATTATTGCCTGCGATATTCTTGCAATCAAATCATTTGAGCCATCTTGTCGGTCATTTTTGTTGTTGTCACCTTTAAATGTAGTAGGGTGGAGTGGCTTGTATGCAGTCAGGTGTGGTACGTGAAGATACTTCCTTAAAGTATTTGGACAAGCGAACATCAGTTTCTGGGTCACAAAGGAAAGGAGGAGGTAAAGGAGGGAACATTTTGATGGTAACCAGATGCACCCTGAATTTCGGTGTCTGTCTTCCTCTCTCTGTGTGTTTCTCTACCACTGCCTGCACCCACAGCATGACACCCACACACACAGACACAGACGTTGTTTCTGTCTCTTGCCCTTCAGTGCTGTAGACCTACATTTCATCCACTGCTTCAGGGAACGACTCTGTGAGTCTCTTTAATGGTCATCACTTCCTCAGGCTCTTCTTCTCCAACATTTTTTCATCCATGTCAGGCCTGTCTGTCTGTAATTACCCTCAAGGAAAGACCAAAGATGCCCTTCAGAACCCTACTGTCTACGTGCCTATATTTCTAAAAAGCCCCCAGTAGTATTTCATCCTCCTTTCAAAGCCAAACTTTTTGTAATGCAGTCACATCTCCAGTGTGTCTGGGAAAAAAAAATCATTGGTTTTTAAAAGGCACACTTTTATGAAGCAAGGATGTCAGCTAAATGTCAGAATGTTACCTTATCATCCCTTTATATTGTCCTTTTCGCTCATCAGCTGAACCCTGTCAGAAAATGTAATTTGATGCTGAATCGTGCAATGAACCACACACGCCACGTTTTAGCTGACTGCAAAGTCAAGCTAGGCAAGCTATCACCTTGGCACTGTCCTAGAGTTGTCTGTGTGTGTGTGTCGTGTGTGTGTGTGTGTGTGTGTGTGTGTGTGCATGTGCGTGTGTGTTCCAGCTTATGTGAGTACGTGAATGTTCTAGTTTTAATGCCATCATCATCTCCAAGGTTAGCCGACGGTGGCATTTGGGCTATGTGCCAGAGCAAGCTGTGACATGAGGAGGACAAAGCCATAAAGTACCTTTGATCTGTCTCACCATAACTTTGCTACTGTCTCTCAGGTACTAAAGCTACACGACTGGATAATAGCCCCTCTTGGGCCTATCGGTTAAAATTCCAACCTTTGAGTATTAGACCAAAACTGCGCTGCGATTTTTTCTAATTTGGGAGATGATTGATGGAAAGTCTTATGATCCGGCCATGACTTTATAGCCATGGGAAGCCACTTGCTGTGTTTCAGCTGCCTTCCTCAAAGTAACCGTGGTGCTTGTGACTGTGCTTGGTCTACATGTCAGCGCGCTCTGCTCAGGGTCCTTCCTAGTTATTTTCAGTTGTGGACTTTGAAGATACAAAACCCAGAATCTAGTTAAATCTGGAATATTTCACCTATGTTCTTGCTGAGTTTGATTTGTAGATTTAAAAAATATCTTGGTGTAACTTTGTTAAACTGTCCCAATAAAATACAGCGTGTTTCACTGCTCTTTCTACAGACATTAAAAATCTCAGCAATGTCTCTTTTTTTTTTTTTTTTTTTGCTGTTACAGCTGCCAGTCTTTTTATCCAGTGTTCAGTCAATAAATGTCACTTAGAAAAACCCCAAAAACTTGGTAAGGTATGGTAAGGTATAAAACCTTACCATACCTTATCTTATCCTATACCTTATCTTATCCTATCCTGAGGCCATTATTGTCAGTTCTGAACCAGGAAATCTCTTTTTTACACTTAGAATCATGTTTACCATTTTCTCCCATTTCATTCAGATTTTGCATCTTGGTAATACCACACAGAAGTCATACTTTACTGGCTTTTGTCTTTGGGACAGAGTTGTATATGTGACTTTGGCACCATAACAGCAGCATTCCTGAATTAAGTGTTATTCCTCTTTTACTGGTTTAATGAGTAGTGTAAACATATGGTTTAGTGTACACCGATTAGCTGGTTCCCTCTGTGCAGACTCACACATATCAAGCATGGAAAGCTTGATCTTTTGGAGATTAGACCGATCAACATTTATCTTTGTTCAATCATTCACGTCTTTCATGAAACAAACCAATCGACATGAGAAGATCAACCTCTCTGTGGCCAAAAGGATTTCATTTTCACGCTTGGGATGGTGTCACGTTAGCATTTATTTAATATGAAAGGGATTCAATATTCCTTTATCATTTTTCCCCATGTTATCAGTAATCATGTTATAACTCCGTCATGGTGTGGTCATGGCGAGCGATTTCTTGGGTGATGTTTCAGAGTGATTTCATTGGTTTTCACAGTAGATTCCTCAGCCCCAGATCATTTTACTGTGTGTCATTAAAATGGAGTGAATTAGTCCATTTTGACCGTAGGAACTTATATGTGCTGCACCGTGAAACCTATTTCACGGATTCTGGAATTGTTTCCATAGATTACGACACAGTTTCTGGAGTTCCCAGTTCCCGGAAACTGATTTCATCCCTATTTTGGGGGTGTGTGCCAGGAATCTTTAGCAGGAGCTAACAGTGCTGTCCATATTGATAATGACTGGTCAAACATTGACATGACGACACTTCCAAAACCATGCGCCTATCATCAGAGGGCTACAACACAACACAGCCACTGAACACTCCCAAGCAACTGTGACAGCAAACGACAAAACAATGGAAACTGCTAGTTAGATAAATGAAGAGGTGCGTGATCTCATCTGTATTTGTTAAGAAGAAAACATTTAGCAGGAGCTTGACTTGGCTGCTGAAATGAAAAAGTGTGTTTAAAAATTTCACACATACTCTTCACAGTTGGTCTCTGTGCAGTGGAAACAAACAAAAGCCAATCCCAAAACCTCACCAGTTCTGAAAAGTCCCAGGTTATGGAAAGGTTTTGGGTTTCCTTTGGTAGTTGAAAATGCCTAAAATGGTGTAAACCTAAATGGACTCCAAGTGTCAACAAAAGCGTTCATTTATCCAATAAATGCAGTCTTTATTTATTCCATTTGACTTCTAGTGTTAAATTCCCAATAGTGTCTGATTTTCACTTCTACAGCATGGCTTAACTCAATAGTAATTTAACAGGATTTATTGCACTCAATGGTCATGTTGAGCACATTATTAGTTCATTTCACACATGCATGTATGAATATTCCCAGAGGCGTTGGACTACAGTTCGCAGTTAGCAGAAAAGAGTTCATTGTCTTGCTTTAAGACACTTCAGCGAGGAGGGAAACTTTTCCCCGTACCTACTGGTTATAAGATATTTTCCATAAATGATTCCATATAGGAATGCCATAAGGTCACCTTGCAGCAAAACACAGTATATTCTCAACAAGCCTTAGTTTCTACAACTGTACCCTCAATTGTAAAATAATCTTTTTCTTTTTTCTCCCTCTCCATGTTTGACAGACCTTCCGCCTCCGGCCACCAGGGAGCGCCCTCCAGGGTGTAAGACAGTGTTCGTTGGCGGTCTTCCGGAGAACGCCACCGAGCAGCTCATCATGGAGGTGTTTGGACAGTGCGGTGACATCATCGCCATTAGAAAGAGCAAGAAGAACTTCTGCCACATCCGATTTGCTGAGGAGTTCACCGTGGACAAAGCTCTCTTCCTGTCTGGTGAGTTTTCTTCACTCTAAACCAGTGCAAACATTTATCTCCCATTTTGTGGATATGGATACCATTTCATCCTATTTGGTGACTGATTGTTTTGTGGTCAGTAGAGGCTCAGTTTATGTGTGGTAGCCATCTGCCCTGCACATTTTTGGTGGCATTGATACCAAATGCTCAATTCTGAGCCCTGGAGACCCCAACATAACACAACTTTGCCTTTGGGAATGTAGTAGTTTACATTGGGCTGAAAGGTCAACCGATAAGAGATTTCCTTTTTACTGAACTAGACAATATTGAATCTGTTGAGGCTGCCTGTATTGTCAGGCCTCTGCTATCAGTGCACCCCACCCCGCTCTCCCTGCCCCAGCAGTCCTTCACCTGAGGAGGAGAAAGAATGATGAGCTGTTAACCTTTACTCTGATGGAGATGAAAGGGCTGATATCCATCATTCAGCCCTACAATTCTCCACCCTCACACATTCACTTGGGATAGTGATGGATAGATGAATAGATAGGTCGATGGATGGAAAGTCGCTGTACCCCATACTGATTCTGTGAAAGTTAAGGAGTTGGGATGATTGCATGAAGCAAGGAGGGACCTGCGTTGGCATGGAGGTCAGACTAAAACCAGATTAACAGACACCTGCTGATCCGCACATGGATGCTGATATAAGATATGCAGGCCATTCATTCAGCTTGCACTTTGCTTAGTTAGTTGCATATTTTCCTTTGTGCATTTTTTTGTACATAATTTATGCATAATTTGTACAATTTTTGAATCTATCTATCTATCTATCTATCTACAAATAGATATATAGATATCTGTAAATCTAATGTGTAGATCCAATGTAATAGGTCAGCATCTATTAACCAGGTTGAACTCCCACTGTACGCTTTATAGTTGCCAAATTAAAGTTATTCAAATTAGAAAGGAGCAATGGAGATTTAAGAAGCTTAGTACAGATGTACAATGAAAAGCATTTTAGAATAGATATTACATCACTGTAATTGGAGGCTTTGACAGTCCTAGAAGCTGCAAGCAAGTCAAGGTTAGTGGTTGCTATGTGGGCATCCTTTACATGCAGTCAGAATTGCGGTCATAGTATGTGGGAGTTAATCAGCCAAACAGAGAAACCTGAGATCAATGTATAAACTCTCAGCATCTTTGGTGATTATCAGCCAGCATGTTTACTGCCAAGCAGTCTGACGGTTTCTCTGCCAGACTCTCTGTTAGGTGTTAAACAGATTCCCTTTTTTAAAAAAAAAAAAAGTAAGGCGAGCAAGCAAGCGAAAACATAAAAATAATTTAAATTCTCGTTAACAGTCTCTATAGCACATTTTAAAACACCACACAAGTTTTTGGTCTTTGATATAATCAGAACCTGCAAATGATGAAAATACGGAATCATGTAAAACACTGAATATCTACATGTTTGAAACACATTGCATTTCAAATAGCAAAATAGGTTACAGTGATGAATCAATATTAAAAAGTATCAAAACCTCAGTGCTGCCAGACATATTTTTTCCCCTCAAATGTTTTCTATTTCACAGAAGTCCGTGTACAGTCACATCTATTGCCAAAGGATTAGTTTGATTAAATATATCACCCAAGCATCTCACCTCCTCAATATGCACACATGCGCGCGTACACACACACACACACACACACACACACACACACACACGCTTGCCACGTGTGCGGCTGTGTAGCCAGATGAAGTAACCACATGGTTATTTCGTCCGGTTGCCAGAAATGATTAAACTTCTTGCACCTATCATGTCACACACCTCCCACTCGTTGATTGACAGACAGCTAATTGAAACACATCCAAGTGCATTTGATCAGTCACAAACTTCACACTGAACTTTGTTACGCTAATTAGCCACATCCAATCAAGGCACGGAATGTCAACTAACCAAGGACTTAGTGAGAGACTGAGAGTGCACATAAGTTGCACTTTTTTTTTTAAATGGAATAAAGGTGACACAGGGTATCCATTAAACACCTTTTAAAATTGATGTGGCTTTATGGTTTCTTCTCTTACGTTCATTTTCCCATGCAGCGGCTTCTCAAGCCCAGATGTCTTAAATCTCTCTATGCAAACTGCAGGCCATATATCCCTGCATCGCAAAGCCCATTTGAGACACCAGCCTCTCCAATAATACCCTCTGCATTATTTAATTTGTGTGTGTGTGTGAGCGTGTGTGGGTGGGTGTGTCCCGTGATTTCATCTGTCTCTCTATTATCCATATATTACTCAGATGACGGCGCTGTGTAGGATGCCCATGAATAATACCCCACCCACCCACTTACCAACACACACACACAGACACACACACACACAGATTCCAGCTGCCTCAGCACACCGAGATCTCCCTCTATGAAATATTGAAGCAGACTGGGAGCCTGAAGCAGGGAGGGCAGGCTGAGGTCGAAACCCTGAACTCACACTCTTTTCTTTCTCATGGTTGCACTGACATCAAACACTATTTCCAGAGATTAGAGTGTGTGTGTGTATGTGTGTTTGCGCGCATGCATTTGGGGTGAGCTGTCCCAGGGCTCGCTAAGGATTTGTCCTGCTTAGCGATCGCACACCGCGCACATGCTGTACACACACCAGGCACTCACAGATCATTTAAAACAATCAATTATCAAAAACGAGGGTGATTGAACTTCGGATCCACAAACAGCCAGCGGAGTGCGCTTTGAGTGTCGGGTGGGAGGCTGTGAGGTGGAGGCAGAGCTCTATCAGTGAAGTAATTAGTGTCTCATAGAGCTCTATGTACAGTGCAGAGAAAAAAGTTCAAAGTGACACGCACAGCTTCAGTTTCTGTCTACTGGAATGTAGCAGAACACATGGAGGAAAAAGAGAGAGGATGCATGCATCACTTTAAGCTTGTCAGGGATCGTCTGTGTGTGTGTGTGTGTGTGTTTGTTTCTTGTCTACTTGTCTGTCTACCTTTTTGTCCTCTTATCTGTCTATCAGTGTATCTGCCTATCTGTGCTTGTGTTTCCGTCTGTGTTTATCTATCTGTGTCTCTCTGGATTTGAGAAGGTGTTTGATCGAAATTGATATTTCACCTTGTCACCAATCTTATCCAGTCATCTATCTGTCTCTGCAATCCTCCACATCCTCTCTTTCTCTCTCTTTCTACACCTTCCTCCTTCCTTTCCCCCCATTTGTCTGATCTTTATTTTTTTAAAACCTCTCTAGGCTATCGTATCCGTTTGGGCTCCAGCACAGACAAGAAGGACACTGGCCGTCTCCACGTGGACTTTGCCCAGGCCAGAGACGACCTGTATGAGTGGGAGTGTCGGCAGCGCATGTTGGCCAGAGAGGAGAGACACCGGCGCAAGATGGAGGAGGATCGCCTCCGGCCGCCCTCCCCTCCCCCCATCGTCCACTATTCTGAGCACGAGTGCAGCCAGCTGGGAGACAAGATCAAAGGTTGGTGGACAAATATGTAACATCCATACATACTAAGTGTGCACATACACACAGTCTGTATTTGGTCGACTACATCCCATCGTTGGAAATTCCCTTGCCATTTATTTTACTGATTTAAGTTGCCTTGATCTTTGAAAATTTAAAATGTACCCTGGTGAGATACTCTCGCAGGGGGAAGCACACACAGAGACAAAACATGTGCTTAAGTTGATTGAAATTTACTGTATTTAGAGTCAGCGCAGAAGGTAGCCTAAACACCCAGTATTTCACAAAGCATCCCTCAAGCTGTGCATATTGTGTCTCATTTGAGTTTGTTATGCTGCTGCTCCCTGCTGGGAGTGCAAAGTGAACCCTTGCACATTTAAAAGCCATGTTTCAGTTGAAGTTATTGACCCATCAAAAATCCCATACACTTTTACCACTTTTAGACTGCCTTTACGCAATGCAACTTCCACACGATTAGATGCAGGATGCAAATGAAGCTTTTACTGTTGCCATGTCAACAAATCCATATGGAACATTCCAAATGATGATGCAAACCGAATTTATAATGTTCATTAGATGGTTCGCCTGAAACTCCAAGTTGCATGGAACTGAAGTTGCATTTCAGTTGCACCATGACCCCCTACGGCGCGTCGATACAAGACACGCTCTGAATTTTAGGTAGTCAGTTCTAACCTCAGTGTAAGTCTAATCTACATGATAAGATGAATTACCAATAATTCACTATCTTTTGGACTGGATTTATGTATAGGTGTAATAAAAGAGTGCCAGTGCGGAACACCAGTCGAGATGATGCATTTCTGTCAGATTATAAGATTTTGACATCAGTTAACCTGGAGGTGAAATATGTAGTCTGGGACTACTGCTAATGTAAACATTATTAATTGATGTTTTTCAGTGAGTAGTGCCAGGTTAAAAAAAAAAAAGAAGGAAGGAAAAAAAACTTGAGCACACCTTTGTCGATTCGAGCCAAAGCCACTAATTACCTGGGACTGTTGCAGGGTTCAAACTTAAATGTCAGGTTAACCTGTTTACTCTGCCCTCAAGTTCTGTATGCTAGTGGGATTTTAGGTCAGTCTTGCCAAAGCTTTCTCTCCTAATCTGTCCTCCTCTGTGCTTTCTAAATGTCTGAATATTTAAAAAAAAAAAATACTGAAGTTGAGTGGACTGCCTGCTCTTCTTTTTAAAAGTGGAATACCAGAACTTCCTGTTAAGCATCTGTGGCCTTATACAATAAAACATTTGTGGTGGGAGACTCTCAGTCGATAACCCTGGTGACATACCTGCTCTCAGGTGACCTTCTTTCCTTTGACATCCAAGCAAGATTTCTGCACAGGCACTCACCATAAAATAGGACAGAGGATAGTGGCATCAGATCCTGAGTAGCGGTAAAAGGCCAGTTCAATATGTTCTTTTTGTGTTAAATGCCCTTTTTTTCTGCAAGCAGCTGTTGTTTTTGCTGATAGGCCACTTCACACCTACCATTCGCTTTTTTGTTTGTGCCTGTCCATTCATCTGTGTGGAAGAAAGGTCAATCTGTTCTTCAGCTGCGCGCATTTTTCCAGTGATTGGGCAAACATTTGTTTGTTCAATTCACACATTTTGTGTAACACGTGAATTCACACCATAAATAAAAAAAAATAGTTAGAACAAAAGATGAACCGAATGAACTCCCCCTTTCTTCCACTGTATGACGTTTCTGTAAAACCATAATTTCACATAAATGCACATAAATGTTCTCATAAATTTATCATATATATGTTCTTCACAGCTGTTCACAGAGCTTCTTAGAGTTTATTTTACAATATGTGTTTGCTCCTGACACACTCCAGAGCATGGTGGTATCGGTTTGTCTGGAAGGATCTGTGTCTGCTCCTTGTCAGAATAGTTCTTATGGAGGGAAAGAAAGAGAAAGACAGAGGGAGGGACAAGGGAGCATCTCCATGGGTATTTTTTCTAATAAAATAAGGTAATACATCCTTATATTTGAGTTTGCGTGTTTATGTCCACTTAATGCCTCGGCTAAACACCCCTTTAATGGGGATCTGCATCTCTCTGGCCTCTGGTCATTGTCAGTGATTGAATACCACTAATATTCCTCCAGATTGTCTATTAATAACAGCGCTGCAGGGTGCTTGTATTATTAGACCTGAGTCTGAGTATAAACAAAGAGGAACACCTCAGGGATTTATGGAGATAACACCTTGATTCAATATCTAAAGCTATGATGGATCATCATTCATGCAACCCGTCTGATGTATCCCAGTGTATGTGTGTATGTGTGAGTGAGTGTGTGTGTCAGAGCATCTGCAGGATCCAGTTTAAATAAATTTAAAGCCCCCCAGCTGCTTGGTCTGTAAGGAAGCTCAATATCTGTGTGTGTATGTGTGCGCATGATGTCTGCACACCTGTGTATTTGTATGACTGTGTGTGTGTGTGTGTGTGTGTGTGTGTGTGTGTGTGTGTGAGAGAGAGAGTCTGTGTTTGTGTGAGAGTGT